>JAQGBT010000285.1:0-60737 GCA_034698585.1 Disparrhopalites patrizii
CAGTAAAATCAAAAAATTTACAGTAAAATCAAAAAATTTACAGTAAAATCAAAAAATTTACAGTAAAATCAAAAAATCAGTAAAATCAAAAAAACCAGATTTTCAGGATAGCCCAACACGTATTATGTCTGTAATTACTTACAACAACATTATTTTCATAACTATAAATGCTTACCACAATTGAAGATAGGATTAGTCACAATTAAATGCAAATGGCCACGGTTGTGAACTGTAGTATGTTTAAAAAAAAATCATAGCATGAAATCGGTGGGGAGAAGTATAAATATAATTTCGGTTTATTATAGCTTAAAATGATACATATTAGAAATCATTCTTCAAAATTCCTTACTTGAACCACAGTGGAAGATAAAAAATTGAAAAAAACCGTTGCAAAAGAGTGTCCACAATATCAAGCGTTACACTAAATGAGAGCGAAACTCTGTCAGCTTTAGGCTCCCTCACCCTAATCAAAATTCATGAGGTGATCAATAGTGATTGGTGATAGAGTGCTTTGACCATAAAGAGCTTCAGATCTTTATTCTGATCATGTATTTTTTTTTTTAATTTTTACTGAATTGATTAATTAGGCAATATACCATATTTGTGCGGATCGAAAACTATTGTTCATTTCCGTTTTGGGTGAATTAAAGTTGTGCAAAAAAAAAATCGAAAATAGACTTTGCTTAGTGCATTGAGTATGTCACTTATTAAGTTCATTAATCATTGAATATTGTTTGTAGTTACTTATTGCACTTGCAACTGGTTTATTAGCCAATTGAACCTATATAATAGCCTCAATATGCCCTACAGAAGGGTGCAACTCGAACTTGAAGTCCTTGAAGATCGAGGGGTGAAATATTCGGAGGATATGCATTTGACACATGTAAAAGACAAACATCCTTTTAGGTATAAGTTTAATTTTTTTTGAACCCTTTTTGTTTTGTTCTGTGTAATTGTACAGCATGGTGACGTTTGTGATTGTGACTTCTTGTGACCAAATTCGTGGGTGCATTTAGAAAGCCCAGAAAACAGACTTGAACAACTGTCTTGTGTAAACCATTTTATGACATTAAAAGAAGGAGAGAAACAAACATTTTAGCACTACACTCTGAAAATGACAGATATAGACATAAATGCAGAGAAAATTAACGTAAAGTTAGGAATGATTGCCTTTTGGAGTTAAAAATCACTGTCGTGCTGGCATTATAAAAAAAAAAAACTTTTATATTATAGATAAGGAAAAATACCCTTTTGTATGTTTACAATGTCCACCCACTTCCTAAAAGGTAATAGAAGTGCGTACATGCGATTATTGTTATTACGGCGATTTGGCGAAAATGTCAGTTTCGACCATTCAGTAATGTATAGATCTAACCCTGGAGGTTGTCCTCATTTTTCATGTCTATCCGTATACCCCATACATTATAATTAAATACGCACATTTATTATCTATATTTTTGTTTCTTTCCCCCAATTTTCGTGTCATCAATAAAGCTTATACGACCTGTGAAAATTTGAAGAACATGTGAACAAGTGCAATCTGTGTTTTTTTTCTACAAAAATTCTTCAACAAATAAAAAAGTATACAACAATACAACACACGGATAGTGAATGAGTCAGTTGATGCCTTATAAAATAATAGGACATCATGAGAAGATGTAAAGGGAAAGTCTTTTTTTATATATCGAAAGAGAAGGTGACAAGGGAACTTGACAACATGCCGTTTGTTATTTTTTTTTTTTTAGTTTTACAATCGTATATCCATATGTATACATACAATCGTGAACATGACAGAACTGAGATGAGCTTATTACGTTCTAGACAAGGACCTTTTGAACTATTTCAAAATATTAAAATAATAAAACTACAAAAAAAAAGATCGCACAAAAACCAACACCAAAATTCCTTGTAATTTATTGCTTGTTATAACAACTTTTTGTATGTACAAGATTGTACAGATATTGCCACGGGTCCCAGATTTACAGGGAAGATAAATGATGAGATGAATTAAATCTACTAGCTTGCCATGAGGTTCCCATAAATTAGGCATGCTTTGCTCTAATCCAACTCCTACATGTGGTACGATTTCCCTCGAAAAATAAAAAGCTCTTTTCATTGGATTTTTTATTTTTATTTTCTATATAGGAAAGCAAAAAGGGGATACATTTTTAAATGCATCGGAAGAGAAAATACTTACATATGTATAAGTTGTCAACATTAAATGTGTAGACCTTATGGAGGGAGTGTGAAATGTAAATGATAATAACTGACGAGTCATGTTTGTGTTAATACTGCGGAGAGCACTGTGATAATTAATGGGTGAACATCCATTCAGAATTGGTGTTACACATGAGTGTATCCACTTTGTGAGTAAACACTAAACACCTTGTCCAAAACCTTGGGCTGGGTAATTCACAACGTCCAAAAGTGACAATGAGTCGTTTTATCATTTCAAACTTGGTTTGATATTCCCACTGGATTTGATTTTTGAATATATTATATATAGATAATAGATAGATGCATGAACAAATTTTGTTCTTGTTCTCTGATTCGTAATGTCACTCTTATCTCTCTTTCCCATCTGCCCCTCTGCTGATTAATGATTGACTTGTAAAAACTAGAGATGCACCTATGTAACTTGCGTACAATGATGTGCTACAAGTATGAGTCTGTGGGTCAAAAATTTTACGCATTACATAAAGGAAGATTGTAACTTGAAATCCGAGGTGTTTGTGTGTGATTTATACTGATTCATTCCTTTCCACAGGTATAACTTACTAATTGGCTAAATTAATCAATAGTAAGAAAGCTCCAGTAATTTCTAGGCCACGAAATGAAAGTTTTCAATTAAGAAACTGTAATACATGGTAAGAAGAACTTGTTAAGAACTGGTAAGATTTTCCATGGTGTTTAATGTACAGCTAAATCCAATCAAATATGCTCCTGATAAGAGACATTTACGTTGGCATTTAACTTTTGCAGATGAAATCCCATTGACATCTCCAGAGAAGACGGATGTTCCCAAAGGCTGCACATTACAACATCATCCTGTATTCAGAGTTTCAGAGGTTCCTTGGCTTATTAAATCAGTTTGTGAGAAAATACTATAATCTTTTTTTTTGTCCAAAAAAATGTCATATGACAAATACGGAATCCGTATTACGGATATATGCAACAGTAACCTTACTGGATTTGTATGCCTACTCTCACTCACATAAGGGATACATTATTAATTATTAAGATGAAATTTAGACTTTTGAAATTTTATGCACGTAAAACAATCGTGTCTTGTGACTTTGCATATTATAACTATTGAGTTTTCTTTCTTGTCGCCCAAAGAGAAAGAATAAGAATTGACTCTATTTTTAATTTTGTGGCAAGAATGTCCATTCATTCAGACAAACGTCGGATTGTGAGTTGAATACCGTTGCTGTATATATGTATGGTGTATTTTGAACATTACGAACCGTACTCCTGTTGTATCCCCGCAGAAAGCGAAAGGCAGTTGTCATCGTGTGCTCATATATTCATGTCTCGGTTATGAATATAGCGTACTTCACTTATATTTTTGTTTGAATTTAATACAAATAGATTACCAGAATAGCATGCGTTAAAAAAATTCCTAGCATAAAATTGTAATTACCTACACACTTGAAGCATACGTGTCATAAACGTAAAAAATGAAAAGGCTTTTCCATGTTCAGTGTATCGTGTAGGGTTGATGTAAGGTGCTGGGTCTGTGAATGGGCATAGTTATAATAATAACTAACTAAGAAAGAGCACTCACGAATTCTTTCTCACTGTCAGCGCTAAAACCTGTCAAGTCACGTAAAGCTCATCGAAAGAGGAAGTCAGCAAAAATTGATTGTGTAAACTGTAACGCACCTGTGGGGGGTCGTAGAATCTGTGGTCAATTTTGACGATTCCCCCTTTTTTTTTAAGTGAGCAAATAATTTTTATTTACCGAAACTGGTACAGCAGCTTTTCCCTTCCCATTAGTGGTTCAAGCTTGTACTGTGAGATAGCATCTTATAATATAGACGATAGTTTCCGTCTTCTCTTCTTAAAGCATAAGCCAAAAGGCTGTGGGGTTTTTTTTTTTTTTTACTAAAAACACCTAATCAATTTGTATGTGATTTTGTTTCGTCTATTTATGTAATATTACATGATGCCGTACCACTTCATGAGATGGGAAGATGAGATGAGTAATTTTTTTTTATAAATTATAAATTGAATGAAAGTCGGATGGGTTAGTATGACATACAACATGTACAATTACGTCGGAATCTCGGAATGTAATAATCAACCGTAAACTAGAGAACGACTTCCATGCGTTCATTTTTTAGCACTTTTATAAACGAGGATGTTTTTCTTGGTGCCAACCACTTTAAATGATGTTTTGATGATTCCTACTAATATGCTAGTAATCTGTGAAGTCACTTCCTTCCTTTTCGCCGTCCTCACATTTCTACTAGATTCCAGTGGACTCAACCAAGGTGTCCCAATCCCAATGCAAGTCAACTATACCAAAAAAGCATCACATTTCATTATTCAGGCAGTGTTTTGTGCTTCACAGTTTATGTTGTGTATAGATACATATATATGTGTATATATGCATATATATATGTATACATATATATGGTAGCTCAGAGAAAAGAAATTCTTAATGTCCCGTATCCTATATTACAACATATTGGAGAATACTATACACACTGGCACAATTGAAGAAAAATACAGACTAGGTGATTCGTAAAACAGGTGAAGAAGGTTGATTACACCTAAAAGTACATTACAATTTTGTTACCTTTGATAAATTCCACTCGAGCATTCGTTAGAGTTCATCGGAGTAAAATTTGCAATTTAGTAATGTGAGAATTTCAACCCCAAGAAAATGTTCGGAAGAAGCGTAATTATCAGTTAGGAAAAGTTTTTGTAAAAAAAAGGGGTGGTTCAAATGGAATTAAGTGCAAAAGCGTTGATAGCAGTTGTGTTGTACGCAGTTTCCGAGGTTAAGGGTACTTTTTTTGTGTAATACAATAGTATTTTTTTTTACCGTGCAGTGCTGATTTTCTCTTGTTAATTTTAAATATTTTATTACACAGGTTTCATTTTCTAAAAGCTTAAAAGTAATAATGGTGTAACAATTGTGTTTCCGTTGTAGTTTCCGTGTATACATATGTTCGTTTTTAAAAGCCACGTTTGTATGATAACTATACATAATACATATGCATATGTACCATTCCATGGTCCTGCAAATTCATTCCTGTCATTTCTATACCTCAAATTTGTTCTGTTGATGTATTTCGTGGAACCATTTGGACGCATTCACGCAGAAATGATGTTAGCTTGCCTCCTACACTATTTTTTCCCTTGACCTCTCTTTACGGTGTAGTCACCATCCTTCTGTGGGAGAATGAGAAGTTCATCATTCTCAAGTTAATGGACAAAAAAAAGTAACAAGCTAATTTGTTACTCCTGTGCACACTTTGGTGTAAGTGTGTAAAATATCCATATGTATATGTTCTTGTAACAAGTGTCAAGGAAAGTTACTGCTTCGGATTCGCAAAGTTAACATTGAGAATGAGACGTAATCATGTGAGAAAAGCTTGTCGTATGTACACAAGTTGAAAAAATTCTAGTACGAGAAATGATCTCTGAATTTGTACAAAAAATTTGCATGATTTACTTTATGTTAACATAATAATATAATTACTATGCATAACTTTTAATTTTGGATTCTTTTTTGAAAGAACAAAGGAAACAAAGGACGTTGAGGATGACATCAAAAATACTTGATCTACTTTTCTTGTGTCCAGGATGGAAAATTACGCATTTTGTAGGCGTCAAATTTGTGTGCGGGCATACAAAGGAGAAGGATAGCTAAAAACAATTGGTTTTAAAAAAATGGAATAAATTGAGGAGAAACATTTTAGAGAATAAATTTCATCTGATAATTAACAGCGTGGATGTGACCAAGCATGGGTTATTGTGTGGCTGGTGAAGCGTTCTTGCTAATCATAGTTTAAACATTTAAGTAATAATTTGTTAAATATGCGTGTGGCAGGTATTATTATAAACTTGTTATTTTTATTGTACTTGCTGTTAGTAGTTAATTATGTATCATTAAAATTTGAAAAGGTAACAATTATTATCCCCTAATTCTCAAAACAATTATTTCAGGGTTGTAAAAATTGCTATACTTATGTCTTCAAAAAGTGAACGAAAGTACTCAAATATATCTGTACAAAACACAAGGGGCCCGGCATACAATACAAATTATGACAATTTTTCGTATGTTTTGAGGCGTCGCATATTTCCCCTGTAAAGCAAGTTACAACATATTTTGGGTATTTTTATTTTTACTGTGCAGCATCCAGCCCTTTGTTATGTCGTGTGTACTCCGTATGCCGGCTTTGTATTTTGTGTGTACAAGTTTAGTGTGTCGTAATACACGTTGTCATCGCATGTTCCTGCCATCGTTAAACTGCTTCCATTGAGTTATAGTCGGGTGTCAACTAATAATTTCTTCTTTTTATTAAGTCAACTGGCACATCTGAGAAATCTCATCCAAGAAGGATAGCTCGTACAAGAATTCCGTAATGGGGGGAAATTCCATGCACTTGTATTTGTTATTTAGTATCAAATGTCTATTACAATGCATGCATTTCATTGTTTCTTTCACCCACTCCTTGCATGACTTTTGCCTGATATATTACACTGCGGGGCACGTGCACTTGTCAAATGTCAATGCATTCTCTGGTCTAATTTTCTTTTAAAAAAGCGCAATCAAATATCATTCCATGAACCGACATATGCATTTCGCTCTTTATAAAGTATTCTTGGTAACCAATATCATCAGTACGTAATTACCCCCGTATGTTTAACATTGTAGGAGATAATTATGTACTCGAGATGATCTTGAAGCTCATGTTGAAATGAAAAGATTTAGAGTCATTTTGGTCCATAAAATTTATTTTTTGCACATTCATGAACAAATAATATATAGATGGTGCATGGTTATTAAAAAGTATACGTGTCATTGAGATCGCAGGGTAGCACTCACGACCATTAATTTACTTCCAAATGATTTTTTTTTTTTTACTTATGGAGTTTTATGATTTTATTCTCTCTCTCTCTCTGCCTTTGGTTATCTGTCTTTGTACATTTTTCTCTAATTGCTATCTGAAATTTAATAATCTGTGCCACACGAATATTTTCTATTTTTATTTGTTATATTTCATTATCGAACATGAACATTTTCAGTTGCAGTATTACTTATGCCCCCTTTTTACTCGTAAACAAGTGCCAGCAGGGAAATTTGCATGGGTGAATGTAGAAAAAAAATCTGTTTATATGATGTCCTGTATTTTTATGCCACTTACTCCATGGGATAGCAAAAGCATACGGCTGACCTGGTATCTTTTTATTGCAATTATATCAATAATCTGTTCAAACTATGTGCGGCGAAATCATCCAGAACCAACGTATATATGTATGTGTTTCTTGTAACGTAAATGCAAGATGTAGCAAGTTTTCAAAATGATTAAACTAATATTGCCCATAATGAATGCACGGTTTGAGTATTGTTTATCCTCCGTAGTTTATTTTTTTTTTATCCTGAAAGAGTTCTATCAACGGTAGCAAAAATTCTTATTGTTACAATTCATTCAAAATTGATGAATAGACGGGCAGTGGATTTTGATGTGGTCGGTCACTCAAATGCAAAGTTATTTCCTCTGTGTGGGTATAAGCATACACTACAATGAGCTAATGGCATTTATCTGGATGATAAATGAGCCTTTTTTGACAAAACACATGGTGAAGAATTACATGACTACGTCGACTTTTGAATGGCCTTCTGGTGAGTGCACAGCAAGACAACAATGAAATGCTCTTTACACTTCATTTTCCCTTGATGCCAATTTATGGTTACTCGGATACACAGTAAAAGTGCTAGAAAGAATCAAAATCATAAATTGTCTTTCGCATACATACACTTCCACACGGTCGTACATGTAATCAAGAGGTTGTCGTATTAGTTGTCTTATGTATGTATACATATATAAACATCGTAGGTATAGATATAGAAATAAAGAATG
This sequence comes from Disparrhopalites patrizii, assembly GCA_034698585.1. NCBI lineage: Eukaryota > Metazoa > Arthropoda > Collembola > Symphypleona > Sminthuridae > Disparrhopalites > Disparrhopalites patrizii. The sequence goes on from JAQGBT010000285.1 coordinate 8,100, forward strand.
AAAAGGAAAAGCCTGGTTCGCTTTCTGTTAGCGTTTTGTGTCTGTTTTTGTTTTTTCTTTCTGTACTTTTGTTTTTTATTTATTTTTGCATATGTACAAGTGGTGCTACTGGGCTGGAAATAAAATATGTGGAGAGGCAACTGAAGGAGGACAATTTACGCTGAAATGTCTTAATAATAGTATAATAGTCAAATCCCTGAGGATGTAGTATGTATACGTATTATGAAGATACGGAGAGAGCAAATAGAGAATCCGTGGGTTGTTTGACTCGATATTGGATAGTATGGGATGTAAGTAATTTAAGGCATACGAATGGTATGGTGGTAACAGTAGATAAAGGTGAGATGGAAAGAAGAAATGAAAGAATTTTGTTATTTTCCCCCCTTAAAAAAAATTTCTCAAGTTAATTTATCCAAAAGTGGTAGGGACGTTTGGTAGTTACACCGTCTACGAGTTAAGATTTTTGTGGTTTTCCATTAGTCCTGACGTTTGCCAGTTGTCATTGACTCCAACTGTCAAAATACGCTTGAGATTACTGATGGTTTGACAAGTTTTGTGACATCAAATACGATATGTTTGTCCTTTCCTTTATTTTCTTCCCAAAAGGATACTTAAATCTGTGTATTTGTGTGTACATATATTCCTTATTATGTAGAATGTATAGGATATAGACCTGTAATAAGCACATCATTAGACAATGCGAAGATGAGTTCCGCAGGAAAAAACTACTTCTATTACTGCTCCAACCATTTCAAGTTTTCAAAACCAGAAATCACTTTATGTAAGTATTGCGTACGCTCATCTCAACGGTGCTTTTGGCTTGTAATTCTGGATGAGGAGCATATTTTGAGAGAAATTTCTTGAAAACGGAAGTCATCAAATTAGTGGATGAAAATTCCACTATAGTAATTCGTTGATAAAATTCTGCTGAGAAATTAAAAACAAAATGTATATACAAATTACGTAAGATACGCTCACTATATCACTTTCAGGATCCAATCACTCAATTTCAATTCTTGAACTTTCCTTCATTTGTTATGGGGTGCGAGGAGACTCAAAGAACAGGCACATTTGTGTTTACTTTTTTTTTTTAAATATATATATTTGAACGGATTTCTCACACTCGTGAGTAGCCGTAGCATTAGTTACGAGTAAATTCTGTTCTGAAAAAGAAACAAAAAGACAAGCCTCTTCAAACGTGGATGTACTTGCATCCATTGACCAAGAGCCAAGGACCTTTTTTCCTTGTAAGTAAAATGTTCTTACATTCATTATTGCATCCATCACCTTTATTATTATTAGTCCCACTGTAGCAATTTCCACAGACAATCAACGGGAAATAATGCCCTTCAATGGAAAAACAAAACCAAAAAAGTTACTACAAGTGTATACATAGCTTACTATTATGGATACGTAGCTATTATTACTGTGTACACTCTCACACGAAGAAGAGCGGAAATGTATTGTACGTTTGGGTTTGCTAAATGTGTAAACGTGTGAGAAATGTGAAATCTCTTTTTTTTTTTCAGATCTTAATTTGGCCACCCTTCTCTCTTGAGTAACACTACTGGTTCGGTGTAACATAAATTAAAGATTTCCGGTAAAGAATCTTTCCAAAATAATATGCTTGTAATTCCAGGGGTAATGAATGTGATCTTAACCATCACTAATGAACTGTTGAAGCAGACAAAAAAAAATCTTTGGAGTAAACAAAAGAAAGGGGCTTTACTTTGCCTATTTTTGTAATTGAGACGTGAAAAATTATGTTATTAGTTATTACTCAATTTATGTACTCCTTTCTTAATTTTTTTACACTTTATAATTTTTTACATTCCATATTTTTGTGATTATGCATACAGGGATGTTTTGGTGTAAAGATATATGTACTCCAAGTTTTCATCTGACAGAAACGATTTCGTCCTGGTACCCGCAGATATAATAATAAGGTTATTTTTATTTCCAATTGTTGTTACACAGTATACACAACACAAACTCAGTTCCATACACAAAACTGAACTCATGCAACCCGAGGCTTGGCCGCAAAGGTGTGTAAGGGCAAATGTGCGTGTGACTGTGTTGAGAAGACGCGAAGAAAAATGGTAAAAACAAATGTTAGGCACCGTATCATTTGTTTGTGTGCATTAAAGTAATGATATCTATACGCTTTCAACATCGTACAGGGCAGGAAATGTTCAAGAAAAAAAAATATGTATTTGTTTCCGTGTAAAGTAATTTAATGCATTTAATACCTGAATCACCTATCGGATATGTCATCACTCGGTCGTGGGAAATATTTGTATGTATATACATTATGTGTAAACATACGCGTGTTATGTACAACTCGTTATGCCTACCCACAACGTATGTCGACTTGACAATGCATGCATAAATTATCATGTAGCGGATATTAAATACAAAATACAGGAAATGATCATTATCCCATTTCTCCTAAGAATTTCACACACTCTTTTAAGGTAATATAGCATGTAGTATTTAGTTACCAGTGAATCTTCGTGGATGTGGAAAGTCAGGCGAGAATGAGTCAACATGGTAAACCTTTTTGGCTAAATGGCATGTTTTGTTTTTACAGGTATTTTCTTACAAAACACAAAATGATATAAGTTTTCTGTGTGACATAATACCTATATATCCGTGAAGTGGAATCTCAAGAGTCTTGCCTTGTTTGGGTCAAGCATGTTCCAATACTTTAACTTTCATATATTAAAAAAAAAACACATGCTTATTGTATAGTCAAAGGGATTTTTGTATAGAAACAATCCAGGGACGGGAGCAATTGCACTTTCTCCACATTCGTTTAAATACTTCGTGAAAGCTCTATTCATTGACATACGTCATAAAATCCTTCTAATGAGTTCATTAAAATTGGGATGAAGCTGTTGAGGTTTGACACGAAGCACACTTTGGCAAAAAAAAAAAAAATGTGTGCTCACAGCGGCACCATACTCGAACTTTTCTATCTTCATACAATAATCATTAGCATTAAATCGTAATACCTATATATATGCATACTATGTATATATACATACATATGTATATACCCACTTCCTCCTATAATTTTTACAATACCATTATTTTGACTACTCGTCTCTTTTTGACATTTATTTGCATACTTTCAGTATTTGGTACTGGTGAAAACACAATGCTGGACACAATGACTGGGGAGTTGTATGAAGGCGACAGGTGAGCTGACAAGAACAAACAGAGGGACATTATTTATAAAACCCATAAGAAAGATGTTCTTGCCATCCTCCACCATAAAACATTTAATATCTTCTTCTGTTGCATTAATGCGGCTTGACACGAGGGGGGAATGTAGTACTGAAGTAATCTGGGGAAAATTTCCGCCGAATATTTCTCAAAGCATTTTGTATTGTTTAATTGCGAACATTATTATTTTATACAAGAATGCTTCAATGTACGCCGATATTGAAACTTTTTTGTTTGAATGGGCTACCATATCATTATGATTACGAAGAAGCTTGTAACATGAAGTGACCGAAGGATGGTCATTTTTTTTTTATTGTTTTCAAAAGTATTATTATTCACAATATCTATACAAGTGGACAAAGTACCATGATGTCAGCTTAGAAAAAAAAATGAAAGAAATGTCAGAATTGAAAGATTGAGAGGGTCCCATACTACGGCAGAACAAAATGATATTTTATGGTGACACTAGTACTTTCTTCCTTTTAATCGCGGAAAAAAGAGAATTATGTTCTCTGTAATAGTGACCATAATAATATAAAATTTTGCAAAATTTGCTCAAAAGGTGAAGTGAGAAGGGAAAGAAAACCTGGTAGATTTACTGCGTTTGAGTGCAAAGAATGAATTGAAATGTTTTTGATATCATTTTCCGTGTATAGCATCATAATATTATCTTCACCATTACAAGTTGTTACACTCTTATGGTCTCTTCAAAAAAAAAAGCAAAAAAAAAACGCATTCGAAAATTAGATATAAATGCCACTCCTGGTAATAAATGATATTATATTTCATGATTTTTTGGTAAATTTCTTGCTTTGTGTCCTTTCTCATCCCCATTATTTGCTCCCTACAATCCCTCCCAAAAATTCCTTTGAGTAAGGTAACACACATCCACAAGCTCGAATGTCGATTAGCAATGACAGTATCATTCTTCGATTGGGTCGAGAAAAAAAAAAGTGATGTAAATGGAACAAAGTATAGGGTTGGGTTATGTACGCATTTATACTGAAAATATTTACACACACACAAAAACACATTCACAAAAATACACAACAAATAATCAAGTAAAAAAGTTTTATTTTCTTCGTATAAACTTTAAAAAAAAAAGAAAGAAGAGAACGAATTCCAAAAAAAATGATAATGATGACTTGACAAGTAGAGTGAACTTGTCAAAATTGAAGCTTCTTAAAGTAGCACCATAAAATTCATCGCCACATTATTACCCAAGACTCAACGGATCTCATTACCTCGCCTCTTCTGTGTACTGTAATAGTGTGGAAGCAATTTATATGAGTATCACAGATAGGCTGTGCAGGTAATAAGCAATGGTGGTGGGAATGATATTACAGCGTGGACACTTGCTGCGTTGGATAAAGTAATGGTTCACAAGGTAATTGTAGAAACGAAAGACAAATTAGAGACAAATATATCTTGAGACCTGAGAGTTTATTATTAGTTAGCGACGGAAACAGAGAGCGCGCAGTCGCAAAACTTGACATACATTTTTATTATAACTATACATTTATACCTAAATACTTCTGTCATGTATATACATATATAACATACATACGTATTTTGAGCAAGAATCTCCTAAACAAACCAAACTCCACTAATTGGTTATATATCGAATAATAGAAAAAAATAATAATATTCTCCATGTAAGTTCGCTTGTTATTCTCAAAGTTCATCTTCATCTAGATTGAGAGTTTCTATTGCCTATGCTATTAGTCCGTAATTTATATGCCTAAATGCATAGTCCGAGTAGAGGTTCCACAGGTATGTGAGAAAGAAGTGTAATTATAGGTAAAATTCCAAAGGAAAAAAAATTGTGAAAAAATACTCGTGTTTTGTAATATCGTCTCTAAACATGGCGAGAATATCCAGTCTGTTTTTCATTTCTCTTAATTATTTCTCGAATTATTGTCTGCAATCATGTACATACATATATGTATGTCTCTGACCACGACGAGAAGAGCGGCGTTAACTGGCTAAAGTAGTAATTATATCTACAATGCTACCATTCAACACAATGTATATAGGATATACAGTGGATCTCTTTCCCCAGGGACTGTAAAAAAATAAAATGGTGTGGTGCACCTAATGCATAACGTATCCACTCATAATTGCGTGGATTTCGTGTACTCACAAATAAGTAAACAGCAAATACATCAGATGATGTTTCCCCTCCTCCTGTAATTTCGTACACGTCTCCCATTTTTTTTATGGATCAAACAATAACATCAACAGAAGAAGAAGAAAAGTATGTATATTCTACCACCAAAAAATTTCATCACCCTCCGTCTTCTATTCTTCCGTAATTTATGAGGATAATTATACTATAACAGAATAAAATTAGAGAGAAAAAAGAAGAAAAGAGAAAGAAGTATTCTAATTTTATCAGCGCTTTATTTTCTGCAGCCATGCATGGTGTAATTGTAAAAGTTTTTTTTTTTTTGGGGTAAAATTTCTTCACTTCACTAACATTACAGTGGCTATTAAAGACCTGTCATATTGTTCCTCGTCATGGATCTTGCCGCATTTGTGGCAATAATGGAAGCAGTTGAAATGGCAATCTCACAAGTCCATTTCACTCCAAGCATCACCAAACGAGTAAGTCATTAAGATCTCTATATACCACCTTGGAACAAGTTGTACTTATGGCATGAAACAAAGAAATTAAGAGATTTAATTCATATGATTCGATGGACATCATGTTTCACACCACAATCATTCATTCAGTGGGAACATGTACTTTGGATAAAAATCCAAAGCATTACCATCCTGATGGCACTTTTTCAAGCCTTTTTCTTTTCTACCGTCATCTAATGCATACAATCAATTTGGTTTAATTAACTCATTGAATCAATTAAGGTTTTAAAGGCTGTGGTACAAAATCCATTGTCGATTTAGAGTGAAGTGAAGAACTCTGTTCAAATACCAGAACACTAATAGCTTGGAGTTAGTTTTTTTTATGAAGTGAATAGGAATATATTTCTCGTATGAAAACATTCTTATTAAGGTGTCCTAACACTTCATAAAATGTAATCTGGAGAGCATAGTGTATGTATGGATGTATCAATGAATGCATGCACAAGGATCTATACGTGCTCGTACAAGAACAGAGTAAATATAAGGTGTGCTGCATATAATTCCCAAATAGTTTAAGGAAGAAAAAGGTAAATACAGCTAAATTGTGTTTATTTATTTATAAAAAAAAAATGTCATCATAAAGGGGATGGGAAGTGTTTTTTTAGACGTCTTCGTGAAGACCATACACAGGCCAAAATTTTTACTTTCATAAGCATTATTTTAGACAGACATATACGATACATTTGTACGATCACTCTGGTGGGGTAATATGACTCTCAACAAAGAGTAATAGGTTCATATTACGAAGCGTGCATGTGTGAACAGCATAGTTAAAGCATACTTTAAATTAATATCATTTGCAGTGCAATAGATTGAATAACCGCTATTGACTGAAACCAGCACGGAGTATACATGTTTGTAAATATGTTACTAAATCGATGATTTGAGTTATTTTCCCTCCATTCACACCCTAGATCTGATCACACTCGCAAGTCATTAAATACATCATTGTAGGTCGAAGACTTCATTTTTTTTAATTTTCCGCCTCTTGAATCACCAAATAATTGAGACCATTAAATTGAATCTATTAACGTCCATCCATATTCCAATACACATAGATCTACTATCTCCTTTATTCAAAAAAAAAACAGTTTCCCATTTGAACATCTCATATAATATATAGCAGTACGTTTTTATATACATTGCTTAATTACGAGCCTCTGGAGAGTAAAATTGAATTACAATTCTGCTGATAGATAATATTATAATGTAAATATTGTAAAGTGGAATATGGGGTTGAAAACAAACCTTGTGGAGAGAAAAATGGTCAAGGAATTTCTACATACATTTGGATAGCTCAATACTGCAGTCACGTGTGTGAAGTATAGAAAGCAGGGTTTGATTACAAATAAAATTTATAAAGCATTGGATTTGTGCAAAAATTGAGTTTTCATCGGTGATGTCTATCATCTGTGCTTAAAGCATAATAGGGGATGATGGAGATTGAGAATCAAGAGGATACATTTCCCTTTGCTCGTTTAATGGCCGTAGAAATTTCTTTCAACTCGTCGTATCTCTGCAGAACCTGTTACATTAAAAGAAATGCATTTTATTTTATTCTTAAACGTATACGTTACATCGGCAGGGACATAGAAGTAGTTCACCCTACCCCTACTCACCCTAAAATGTGTGTATACATTGGAAGAGACTGTTGTTTAGAAAAAAATTTGCCAAGTAATTCATTCGATCGAGTTTGGTGTTTTGTTGTAAATTTTTTTTTTTTTGCTGTTATTTTTTTTATGATTATTTGGAAAAGTTTTGTTATTTGTGTCGTGTAATAGTGTTTCACTTCCATGCACCTGTCTGGGCCTTTAGGGTGAAATGCTTTTTCAATAGGAAGGGGTTACGTGTGGATGTACAAAGAGCACACATATCCTGTCCTGTGGACAACAATTTTTTAATTTAGCGGAAAAGTATATTATCAGATAGCAAAGTAAAAAGGGAAAAAAACCAGTAAGATGATTTGTCACGTAATATGGTGCGTGAGTTTCCCTTTCAGGTAATCAAAAACTTAAAAGCATGTATAGGGGAGGGCAAAGGATGAAGAACAACGGTTTTACAAGCTATGTTTCATTAAATGACGAGACGAGGCCAAAAAATCAATGACTGCCGATTGTAGCAACAAGAATGAAATTAAGAAGGTCAGGTGACATGACATGGAAGCATATACGAATATATTATAGTATATAATTCTGGAGACGAGCAAGGAGAAATTCAGAAGAAATATTTCGTGTTTCTATAAAACCCCGTATTCCACCGTCGGTTGTGGTGTCAAAATATACCAACGATTTTTTAGTTTTTAACTCGCTACTTTATCAGTTCAAGTTCAATTAACTATTTTTAACTTTGAAAGTATTTATTTTTTATTTAGTTTGAACTATATGTACATATATGTATATATAGGTTTTAAAATCGTCACTTTTTATCTCCGGTTTTACTTAATCCACAGTATCTGTAAGGAGTCATAAAAGAAGGAATGGAATTGTGTTACAAGTAGACAAACAGACATTTTTCGTCTCAAAAAATATCAACCAACATAATAGAATATGATTGCTTCTCTATAGATCAACCTGGCAGATTTTTGCACCAATGAACTCGCCTGTGTACTGAAGTAATGATGTTTACTCTTACTTACGACCTACACTATGTATGTACATCCCTTAACTGTATTTAGTGCAGTTTTTGCACTCCCAACGTGTTTTTCTCGTACCTGGCCTAATGTGTACATACATTCCCATCCAGAAATGGTAAAAGTCAATTTCGTTGGCTATTACATTAATGTGTATACGTTCACTCTTCTTATGGTTTCTATCCCACTGGGCATGATTGAATAGAAAATAACATAACTTACTTGATCTTCTGTATGTGTGTGTGTGGTCATGTTATTATGATTTTATTGTCCACCAATTATAAAATATGTGACCACATTTTTTTGAAAAGAAATTGTGGAATAAGGAAGTGAAGCCAGAACACACACATGCTAACCCTAATAATTATTTAGGAAACTTACGGGGGCAAATACTGGGTTGTTTGATTACATGCCTTTTTTTCTTTCTCCCCAACTTACCAAGAATCCATCAAAATAAGCTAGTTAAACATATGTAATATTCTCTGTGAACATACGTAATTATACGGAGACTTTAGTCCAAACAATGCCAGGAAAAATGTTTATTTGGAATTTTTATATTTTGTGTGAGTTCAAACAGGGAAGCAGTTGTTGTTTTTACCAGTTAAAAGAATAGTCAAAGAAGGAAAAAGCTATACACTTTCTTCTTTCATAGCACGTATCCCACTCAGACAATGGGTATCCATATAATACTTTACAAGAATATGTACATTTCTCCTAGGAAATACCTCCTTTTCACTGACTCATCCAAATATATTTAAACGAATAATCTGACCTCTAACACTTGAACCCTTTATTCTTACTTTTTCTTGCTCTATTATAATAATGATAATAATTTTTCTTTAATGCTTAAAACAAAACATAACAAATAAAAAATGTCGGCATTTTGACGACTAGAAAGTATAACATATTGGCGCATGTGTGCGCTTATAAAAGAAAATCTCTTTCTCTCATCTTTTTCCCCTGTAAAGGAAATTGAGCTAATGAATATAATGGAGGAAAGTTTTACGAAGATACAATTAATTTCACAAAAAATCTCTTTCATGTCGTCGTCTGTCTCACCGCCCACAAGCGGGGAGTGGAGGGGGTATTTGGTATATAGTTGTATAGTTGGAAATATTCAGTGAAAAGTAATTGTTTGATGGTGAGAGAATGGCAGCGGGAGGAGAGAAATTTTACAGAGAGAAAGAGCTATTACCACGCGGAACCTGCAAACCAATGGAGTTAATATAAAGAAAGCTTACGGCTTCTCACGGGTAGGGAAGATATTTTTTTTATGATTATTAATGATTGTTATTTTTCATCATCTTTTCCGATGACATCAAGTAAGATTAACAGCAGTGTTTTTCTAGTGTAAAATCCTAGACAATCTTTCCTCACGATATTAGACAACAATGGGTTATGTATGGTTCAAAGAATAATAGTATGATTTGTTGTGAGAGTAAAAGAGTTAGTAACAGTAATAATCATTGAACTTTATCGCTGGTCAGTTTCATTTATCGTTGAAGGTGTATGTATGAAATCATTTGGGTGCAGTATGGTAAAAAAAAAAAAAAAGGGTGCAGAAGGAAAAAAAAACGTGGCTTTCTACCTCTTCATTTTCTCCTGAGGGTAAGAGTAATTACACAGTAAAGTTGTGATGAACAGTAGTGCTCTTACATACATCTACTTCATTGCTTCTTTTACTACGTTCTGTAAAAAAAAATTATTATGGGACATTTCCTTTTTAAACATAACTATTATTTGTATATGGCATCAGCAAGTAAACGCTAGTGGGTGAAATAACCTTCATGGTCAACTTGAACCAAAAAATTATATACTGATGCATTATGTACCGTAAAAATATTTGGTTAAACTCCTCTGTTTGCTCAAGTTCTTTTTAGCAGTAGCATTTGTCACTGTACCATGAATTTTTTTAAGGGGTGAAGGTGAATATCATTCTCAGTTGTAAAAAAAAAGGTGCTTCAGAGTGAAGGGTTAATGGAAATAATCATTCTCTTGTACCTGTCCTGTATTATGTCTTACTACCATGTGCAATTGTAATTTATTTAGTTCTACATAATCTTCCATCATGAATATATTTCTTTTTGTCCCAGGGTTATTGTTCCCTGGCGTTAAATGCCTTTTTTAAGTCATATGTTTCTACTCGTAAAGTTTTTTTTGGGGGGGGGCAATAATGGCAGTAATAAATTTTTTAGCATTTGCCATAATGTAAAAAAAATTCTGTAGGTGAGGAAAAAGTATGTAATGGGGTATAGGTAACAATAGCGGATTCGATGATTGTTAACGTCTTTCCGGATTTGCTTGCACAGCGAAAATGATTTTTTTCTCAAATTTTAAGGTGCTTACCATTTCTTTTTAAGTTGACTTTTTCCTTTGTAAATTAATAACTGAACTTGTACGCATTTTTTAAAGGGAGATCACCATTTTTTAGTATCTCTATGCATTTTTTGGTGAAAACAATTTTGCAAATATACTTGAATTATTTCATCTCCTGCATTGTGTTGGTGGCACGTTTCAAAAACATTATCAGGGAAATAAGATCTCATATTTTGAGGAGAGACAGATGATGCTCTCGTGAACTGTCAGAGCATAAACAAATTATAAATGCGCAGGTAAATGAAAGTGTGTCTGTGGGTAAGTTACAAGCTCAAAATCCAGGGAATCAAAAAGTTTCACTACTTGTGAACAACGCGAAATAACCCTTCTGAGAAGATAACATGAAGAAAAAAGAACACCTGTAATTTCACAAAACCAGATTTATTCTTGCATTCAACTGTATATGGTATCATGTCATGTCATCGTGTCACTTCTCCTGATTTACTTTTTCTTCTGCCATGCCACCAGCCGACGATATTATTTACATGCGTCCGAATATTGTAATTGTAGTTTATGCTTTAGGATTAGATTGAAGTTGCACTCACGAATTATAGTTTATGTACGATAATTCTCGTATCCTATGAGATTTCCAGGATGCAAAAGAAAGTGAAAAAAAAATATTGGTTTAATTTTCGTGATTTTATATTGCTGATCTTTTGGCAGACTATCGTTCATTGACCCGCGTCTTTGTGCTTTCTTTTCACCGCACTGGGTCACGGGTTTAATTTTTGTGCAAATTCTTTTACCTATAGATATTATATATATAAGAGCTGTAAATCCAATGTGATGAAGCAAGTAATGGGAAGCGTAAACATGTTGCAGAGTAAAATAGGGAACATTTTTTTAAGTACACGCACGTGATGGGCAAGATATAGAAAAAAGTCTGCCATAATGTCGCTTTCCCTGTCTGAGCATATGTAGGTAGATCATATGCAAATGATTGCTTCCTGTTACATTAATTAGTAAGTGTAATTTGGACAGATATCATGCGAGTAATTGTGGAAACTTGATGCAATATCTAAAAACGATGTCTAATCAAATAAAAATAGTTACAGGACAAGAGGGACATCCAGACATCGTAGGAAATCAGAGAGAGAGAGAGAGAGGAAGACTTTCCATTTTTCTGCGAAGTCATTGGTTTCAATTCGATGATGCTAAAAAAAATATATAGACAAAGATGTCGTACAAGGTTCGCGACACATCAAAACTCACCCCAACCGCAATTATTTTATTCGTATGCCAAAAAATGCTTGTTGCTCTCAAGAAAAATAAACCCTTATAACATAACCCTACTAAGCACATTTCCCTTAAGTATATCTACATAAACACTTAAATGAATAGGTTTATAATTTGGAAGGAAAACTGCTCCGAGTCGTACCATTGCTTCTTGAATACACTTTCCTTATACCCTTTGAAATGGAGTAATTAAAGGTTTTTAATGAAATTGTTTTTAATGTCCAAATTTCTGCGTGTTAAACAAATACAAATAAATTTTTGGTTGTGTATATATTCATCAATCGAATCACGTTCTTCTTTTTCTCTTTCCTGTTAAGCTCAAAAAAAAAACGACTTGAGTCGTATCCACAATGAATGTTAGAGAAGGCGCTCTCGTTATCGAGATAAGTAGCTTTTTGACTGAATTTGAATGGTAAAAAAAGAAGAGACGCATAGGGAAAATCTCTGGTGCTAATTAAATCTGTATGACTGAGGAGCTGACATTTTTGCAGTTTGTCAGACACAAGTGTACGTATGTATATGTATTATAAATGGATGTGCGTTATTAAATGGTAATAACCACAAGTATTTTTCTATGTCAGTTTCGGTAGTTATCGTATGGTAAAGTGAGAAAAAAATGGAAGCATAATAGAACACGACTAACATCCGAATGTTTATTAATTACTAAAAAGTAATTAATTTTACGAGTAATAAAAACAATCATTGTATCCTAAAGTCCCATCTACTCGTTTGTATACAATTTTCGTGATGAATACTTTTGTGTCTGTTTTTTTTGTGTACATATTTTCTCACTTTGTCTGTGAAAACGTTGAGATGTTTTATATTTGATTATTATCCTGTCCTCATTGCACGAGGATAAATTCAGAAGCCTTGTTTTACCCATTTTAAAAGTGGAAATTTTACCCTTTCGTAAATCTTCCATACAGCACACTGTATATATGCCTAAACACATACTCTGAAAAAAGCGGTGCGGGTGTATGTATATATTCAAGTGAAAGAAATATAGGGATTGCACATTATGTTTTATATCACATTGGGCCGAGACTGCAAAGTAAATTTTTGAGATGTGCTCTAGCCCTCGATCCCAAATATTTTTTTTTATATATGGATTTTGATGAACGCTAAATACGTCGTCAGTATTCAATTACTGTCTTACTTTGAACCTTCGAACAGAAGCTGCAGTTCAAAATAAACAATCAATTTGGGTCCTTATTTTTAGCCTCAGGTCTCAATACGCTGAATCATTAAAATAAGTATTTTCAAGTTTAAAAAGGTATGTTTTCATGTTCTGTGGTGAAAAGCAGAGGCAAAAAAGCAACGAAAATGTGCGTTCTTAAGGATTTCATCAAATCGAAAGGAAAATGGTACACATCGCGTAGACTAAAATATGTACAGTACTGCCAGTAAGGATGAGTTAGGATTTACATATCTTTATATATATTATGTACTATATTACATACGTATGTATATGTCTGATTTTTTCGTTGGTTTCTACATTTTATCATTCAATGTAAAAAAAAAAAAAATGCATGCGTATTTAAATTTAATGAAGACGTTCAATCTTATTGTTCTTCAAAGCTTCGATTTGAAGATCGAATTCGAGGATCACTTTCCCTCCACATGCTAAATAAAAAAATGCTTTTGCTAAAAAAATAAAATTGACTGTTTTGAGATGGTTCATTTATACTATTGTTTGTTGAAACCTTGAAAACGTTGTAGATATTTTAAGTAGAGTTTAGGTACGTATTGTAATAATGGTCATTAGTAACTTTTTGTCTCCATTTGGTTGAGGTTAGAAGTCGGAACTTCTTCCATTTACAAATGATCGTTCATGGCATCCATTGTCCTAAAAAAGACTTCTTCAAGGGTTTTCGACCACTAACTATCTCCTACTCTCAGAGGATGAATGGGATACCATCTGAGCATTAGGATGTTTCCTTAAAGGCGACACTTAGTCATCTTAACATGATTAGTGTCATGTTTGTTTGTCTTGAACCTTATTTGCCAAATCCACCCTCGGAAACAACTTGTAATTATGATTATTTGAATGCAACTTGAAAAACAACCTTTAGTATTCCTTTTTGAATTTCATTTGTTTTTTTTTTTACATTAATTTTTTTCATTATTTGTTTCTCCTCGCTGATGCTGACGGGGGTGTACAACACTTGAAAGTCCTAAAAAAAAATTTTCATAGCCCTGGCAGAAATGCTCACACACCGCCAATTCAATGTAAAGTTCATATGATTTTGAAGTTTTGACCTTACGGCAGCAAAAAAAAAAGAAAGGAAGAAAAGGAAATTAAAGTGATAACATTAAAAGTCGTCTGCCATCATTTGCGAGAATGATATTTCTCATCGTCTTGTTGACAGAAAGGATTCTCATTTAATTTGGTTTAAAAATACTTACACGGTGGGACGTTCAATGCAATGAACTTGAAAAGTAGGGCAATTTTAGAATTGTTCTGTCTCAACAGAATGCCAAAAACCACCCTCAAATTTTCTCCGCAACATTTGGTCATTTTATTCATATCTAATTTGCACATTTTAATGGATGTCATTCTTCAGACAATAACTGTAACGTTGAAGGTACAAGATTTCGTGTAGTAATAAAAAAAAAGTAACATCTTAGAGACAAAATTTGTTTTTGGTGGAGACCCGACAAATTTTTTGCTCAAACAAAAATTACAATTAATAATTACAAGACATCAGTTGAACGTGCTAAGTGAGAGCGGCAAATAACTCCCACGAACGTCGACATACTGACTTGTACACACATTCGTGTAAACAGAGTTTATAGAAAAGCTACAGAAGAAGAAAACCTTCACCTCAAAAGTCTGAATACAGATTAAAAGAGAATACTATATGGTGCTGTCAGTCTCCTAAAATGTCGCCGGAGTAAACAATGAGATAGAGAAAGACAGACGTTTTTTATTTGAAATAAGATAAAAGTGGTCACTGAGATTAAGAAATATTTAGAGACTTTAAAAAAAAAAAGAAGCAAATGACATTTGTAAAAGGAATGCATATGGAAGTGTCCGTGTACATGCTAAATGTACAAATACATAATTTACGTGGTAGATCTTAAAAGTGTCAGAATTTCTTTGTTCAAATTATAAAAAGGTTTTACCATTCTATAGTAATTGGAACAAAATGCTAAGTTCTGCATAATTAATCCATTGTCAGAATCTTTAAACAATTTTTGTAAAGTGGCGATGATTTGCCATTGCTTAATAATCTTCATACATTATCTTTTGTCTTTTGGATTGAGAGAGAGAGAGAGAGTTCGTGTGTTTGTAAAAGTCGGGGAAAGTGGCTTTGACCGAAGTGCGACGTTGACGAAAGAGTTTTTATTCATATGTATACATATATAACATAATATATATGTACATATATATAATATGTGTACTCTCACATTTATTAAGGGCCTAGTTTCTGCTTGCAATTGTAAGGCAGCATCCTCTGTTGGTCACTATTGTATGCTTCAAACAATGGGAGAAGCTGCATATGTGATGAGAAGTGTTGACGTTTGTCAGGTGTCATTTTTGCGTAAAACTGCTGAAATTAACACTTACTACATACATACTTACAATTAGCTTCCTTTCCTTCGAATTCACCTTTAATAACACTTTACATCTCTCGCTATTAAAACTGTGTTCGAGATTCATATGAATCATTTCATGATGGACGGAAAACTGCGGGAATGGGAAATGCAGAGTTATCAGATTTGTTCGTAATTGTACTTACAGATGACCACGATCTATCCAGTGGGAGAGCAAAAAATATTTTATAACTTTATGGGACCTCAGAAAAGTTCTACATTCAAATACAGTTTTCAATTATTTTAGATCAATAACAATTTCTCACCCTCTTCCCTGCCAAAGCTCATGCCTCTGTCGACTGTATGATTGGTGAACCTTAACAAAATGATACGTAACAAATTGTTCAAAATAATTAAAAGAATTTTCTGGGTAGTTTGGCAAAGATTGAATTAATATTCCTACATATCGTAAAATTTAATAAGGATGATTTTTGTTTGTCAGTTTTGATGGCAGAAGTGGAATAGTTGATTTTGATGAAAGCATTGATTCTTCCGCATATTTTTCGAGCATATTTGTGATTTGTTTACTAAAAAATCACAGATACAGTTCCAGCAGGAATTAGGCGAATTAAACAAAAATAGGTCCAACAGCAATAATATAACATGTCAAAGGTTGGAATTGTATGTACAAAGGTGCATTTTATGCAATTTATACATTTCCATATATGCAAAAACCACAAGAGCTGCTTTAATTCCCGTTTGTGCGAGCAAAGCTTTTATTCCCGTTTGTACCTTTTACTCATAGATAGATTTTAAATGTACAAAAATAGTGACGAAACAATACTATACTAACACCAGTTTATACACGCCATAATTTGCATTGGGTTAACAAATACTGACAAAACTTCACTTTTGCTAGCATTATTATACATACAATAATACATATAAATGTTTGTGGTTGTGTCTGTGGTAAATTCTTAGCATTCCAACCTTTAACAGGGAATATTAAGATCATATATACTTAATCTAAATTCGAGTGAGGTCAATATTAAAGTTCACACAAAAAAAAAACAGATGTTGAAGGCCTCCGTGGAAACCAAAAATCAAAAGAGGAGTATAATAATAATGTTGATAATAATATGTACATACATAACATATAATATAATAATGTCAACAAAGAAAAATGGTATTTAATGGTACACAAATTATATATATATAAATTATAATACACTTTGAGGATCATCCCACCGTGGTTGTGGGGAGGGATGTGGAGTCAAAATAGGTGCTGGTGGGCTCACTAGTCAAATAAATCTTGTCTTCGGTGGGTGCCGTCTTACGTATGAGATTCGTTGATGAACTACTGACATTGGATAGTAAGGAAATACTGGGGGAATTTCTACTGGTTCTAGCACTGCTCCCACTACTACTACTACTTTTAACAATGAGGCTATTGTCATGAGTGCGAAGAGATTCCGGGCATTTGTATCTCTGTGGACGAACGCAAAGATCGCCATTAAAGACGAATCCAAGTTGACATTTGAGCTCAGTCTTAGAACCTCCGACACAGAAATAGTACTTATTACAAGCAGAATTAAGGATTAGATAAAATCCATTGGGTTTCCCTGTACAAGTGGCCTCAGTCTCCGGTTCATTCCCTGTAGCCACCACGACCCTACTATTATGACCCTGGGCCCTCTCTCCTACTCCCCCCTGGGCAAGTGTGCATTTATTCCCAATAAAAATCTTCCCTTCATCACACATCAAATCAATAACTTTGGCATTATTAAAACAATAAAAGTATTTCCTGGGATTCCCCTCATTGGGATAGTAGCCGTTGTTTAAGAATCTACAAAGATTTTTGAATCCTTTGGGTGAGTGACATTTGACCTCTTCCCCACATTTTTTTATTTTCTCATCAAATCTTGATCCTGGGGGACAAATGTAGGTGATTTGATATCCTGCAGCGCAAAAATAGTAACTGGTACAGTCGGAACCATAATTGGGGAAGTAACCATCTGGTTTGGAAGTGCAGGAGTCAATGGCATCAATGCCGTCGTCCACGGTGTCATCTGTGAGGAATGTATTAATGGTCGTCGTGGGTCGTACCCCCGTTGATAATTGGCTGATTGGAGATTGAGAGGAAAAGTGACGAGGACGACTTCCGGTCATCACCTTCTTTTTGTTGACGCCATTCTGTCTCACAAGCAGCAAACTTGATGATGATAGATCTTCCTTACTTTCTTTAGTTATACTGGTGTGGTCCAAACTTGCTACGTCCACCGTTGAGGCCTGAGCTTCGATTATACACCCCACACGTACAATAAGAACTGCAACAAGAATAGCAAGAAAAAAAAAACAACTGGTAAAAATTTATTTCAAGACAAACACATTTTAATGTCTCTGAAAAATGAGTGAAAGTTCATTATTTTTCCACACTATTTTTTTTACACTCATTAGCACTTTTTTCATTAGCTCAATTTTTTCCTTCCTTGTGAGGGAATATGGGGGAAATTTTTCGGGTTGGAAAAATTGTCAAAACAAACTATAGAGTTTTGTTACGTTTGTAGGCACAAAAAAATGCATAGAAACTTCATAAACATTTTCGTGTGCTTTTCATTTTCATGGTATTTGTGTTGTTGTTACTTATTTACCACAATTTCATTCCGCAAAGAAAAAGAAGGACAAAAAAGGAAGAACATTGAGTGAGTCACAAAAAAGTTGAAATAATTTTGTTCGTGCCTTCTCCGACACCGATGACAACAACTAATGAAAAAGATGGAGACGTGTGAAATTTTAAACTTGTTACACGCTTTTAAGTTCAAGAGCCCAAAACTCATAAATTTAATGCTAGATCCTGGTCAATTTCTATAGATACACCGCGAGTAGGTACAGACGTATAGTGTATGCATACATATTCACACATTCTAACAAAAGCATTTAAAACATAAATCTTCAGCAATCTTTCTCAACTTGCCAACATGTGTATACCCACCACTACTTTAAATCTGGCAGTAAAGTAATTTACGTGTATAAAGAAAATACAAAGTGTTTACATGCTGTTTAACGTTTTTAATGCTTCTTTCTTTTTCCTCTTAATACATAAGTACGTATATATATGTATATATGTATACATATCCTTTCTCCGCAAAAGTGTAAGTACAATCTTTTTTTCTTCTTTTGTTACTATAAAAGTTATACATGTGACAAACTGTCAACACGTAAAAGGGTGAACATGAGTAAGATTTCATGTACTCCGCAAAAAACAACCAGGGATTTGCAGCCTACATACTATGCAAATTAACTTGAGAAGTGTGCAGGTAAAAGTGAAAATTATGAAGCAAAAACACAACATGAGGAAAAATCGAAGATAGAGAGAAATTGGAGGAAATTATGATACACATGATTGAGATATATACAGATTCACTTGCTTGATTGAATAGTTCCGGTAAAAAATAAAGACGGATTTACAGTGGAAGAAGACATATACATATATGTATGTATCTCTCGCTTTCTTCTTGGATATACATAAGGGAATACATCTTTCATGTTCACTGATCACAAACGACATCTTGTCGTAAACTAGTGGCAAGCATTCTACCCTTAGAGGTTGCTATTCCTACAAAAGTGAGATAATTGTGATAATAGTGAATAATATACACAATTTTTTCTCTTTAATGTATGTAAAAGTAAAGTAATGATGTCAGTTCGCATTTTCTCTAACAAAAATAATACGCTTTTTGACCGAGGTTACTTCCAACACACTTTGTATCCGTATACATAATATTTGTGGAAGATTCAAGAATTTGTTCATACAAGCATTTTCTCTTGTCACCTTTGATCATTGCAATGCAGCGGTTGCCATTCCTTTACAGGTTCACACTGTCAATTAATAGCTTTTGTGGTCAAAATGGTGGTACGGCAAGGTAATACAAGCTGGAAATAATTGTATTGATATTATCTCACATGACTTCTGTCAATGTTTTCTGCTCCAACGCAAGGATTTTACTTTACAAAATTATGGCTTTCTCTCACTCGCTTTTTCCCTTGTGTTATGTTTAATTCTGTTATTTTCATGATGTTCGGTCTTGTGTTTGGTAGACATGATACGAGCTAATTGACACAGGTATAAAAAAAAATTTGTTTTCAAGCTGATTCGTTTTTCCTCAGTTACTTTATACGAGGTGAAAATTACAAGGATGACAGATCTCGACGAGAATTGACAAATTTGGGTGCATTTTTACGACCAACCTCGACCTGCCTAACTCTGTATGTGAAGTTGATGAATGTGCATCTATGTACTAAAATATTTGCTACAGTTTACCTTCGTCCGTTATCTTAGAATCGTATACTAACAAGATTTGTCATCTGATGCTTCTGCGTAGTTGTTTCCATATACGTAAATATTACATACATGAGATTAAAAAGAGATAAACGTGAGGTTGACCCAACCAAATATAATTCTTTTCCCCTAGAAATTTTGTGAAAACAAAATCTTTTCCGACAAAAATTCTAAACCATCTTATTTATGCAGTATATTATAAATTTTTACTATAGAATACAAAAAAAAAATCGTTTCCTTCGTTCCTCCTCACAGAGTAAATCTATGATAGCAGCTGCACATATACCAGCAGCAACGTTTAACCAAACCACTCTCAGGGGAAAGGATTATGCGTACATGTTTATTTTATATAATATTGTAATACGATTCTTTTTTTTTCAGCACCACTTATACTGTACATATACATACATACTTACTGAATATCCCTATTGGTGCTAGACGTAATATGTATATTGTTCCTTTATCTCTATACCTTTTGTGTACTTGATTTTCGTGTGTAAACTATGGCTTGTTGTAAGACAACACAGTGTATGATCGTCGTGACTTGACAACAAACGCCAGTCAGTCCCTATATCCGGGTTCACACTCGATACAACAAATAACGTGGATTACACACGCTTTTTTTTTTACCCCTTCCTTACCACGTTCGTATATACACATGTATATGACATGTATGGCCGTAGTGTATTCCTACGACATACACCGTACGTTCAAAGGTAGTCAGTAGAAGCCTATACACCCTTGTAGGAACTTGTCATAATCGCACATAGTGGTTGCACTAGTTGCTGGCTTATCCCCCTTGTCCTGTGCTAATACGGCAATAGAAGCTTTTAGATACACAGAATCTTCTAGACTTGAATTGGTATTAGAAATGATTTGAAAAATATTACATCATTATTTGTCCTAATAGTGATTTACTATCACGTAATTACCTCTAATTATCATCCTGGAGATGTCAGTTGTCAATGGAATGAGAAGAGTGACATTCATCCTGAACCTATCTTAATATTGAAGTTTTTTCTCCCTCAAGTCTATATCCCAAAGGTTAAGCAAAAAAATAAACCCTTGGGGTATGGAATTTTATTTGAGGAGTAGTAAGGTTTTACTACTATAAGGTCGTTCATTAAAAAAAAGGAAAAAAGTTTCCGTCCGTAACCGGACTTTGTTAGATGCCTGACAGTTTTAGAATAATTGTTGTTGTCTCAATTGTGATACCTATACATATGCATATGACAGGATTGCATAATCATACGTAAAAAGTCATTCTTTACTCTTTTTTTTCATATTCTTCAGCCATTGTGTGATTTGCCTGTATTACTTATTGTTAAATAGATATTGCTTAAAAGAGTGCGTGTGAAGATTTATAGGCGTGTGCTGGTTAGTTTTACACGTCTCACAGGAATTCCGCTTGGCATTCTTCTGTGACATTTGTAACACGTTCTTGAACCGCTCCTGACCATGTATATTTGCTGAAGTATTGCGTGTGTCTTTAGGAATCTTAGCATATATATGTATATAGGTGAATGAAGTTCAAGGAACAGCTTGCGTATACATGACAGGTTGAAAGCTTTTAAGTACAGATATTACTACAACGTGGAAAAAAAAAAGGGTTGAGGAAATCTTTATCTATTGACAAAGTAATGCTGTAAAGGCGGGATTTGGATTAAGATTTCATTGAAAAACCATGTTCTACAGCCACAGCAAAAAGTGAAATTATTAGGGAGGAAATCTTTTTACAGGTGATGGTTACAAACATTTTAAACTGCATACATACTTGGTAGTTCCTCCTGCATGTAGCATTATTTTCTGGATGAACATACATACCTGCCCTACAATGAATGGACAAACAGAAACGTGTGACGTATTTGGGTGTTCTTGCTAATGAAATAATTTTTAAGTCAATGAGTAATGTGTTTTTCTGACGAATCTTTTTTCCCAACTTTCACGTCGTACTTAAGTTTCCCAGGAAATCCCCGTTGTAACCAATGTACTTTCGTTCACAGATCCCGTCAAAATATCTATGCATTAAGCCTATCGTCATTTAAGAACAATTTCTGACCAACTCATGCTAGAGCTTAAAAACAATGCTGATGAGGTGATTTTTTCTTTATTTCAAAACTGACCAGCGTCACTGAATGTGTCATGTCAGTTTTGACGGTAGGGAAGCTATCAGTTATTTAGTTTTACTTTCCAGCGTGAGATGATCAGAAATGCTTCTTAAAAACGACAATATGTTTCTCCTACAAATCGAGTTTTCAAATAATCAGAAACTCCAGGAAATGCGTCATTCCAATGCGCAATAAGCAATAAGCTTTCGTATACAGAAAGTAAGATAAATATCCAGATTAGTTGATGAAATAAATTACCACATCTTTTTTTTTTTTTTTTTGAGTGTGTGTTAGCTTATTAATTTCTGACTTTCTAGTTAAAAAAGATGATAATAAAAAAAAACGTTTCATCTTTTTGTCTAGCCTGGCGCTCCTGTGGCGCGGTTCCCTTACCCAAGAGTACCTAAAATCTTCATTGTTAATAAAACAATAATAATTACAGCAATAACAATCGGTTTATGATTCCAATGGAAACAATGCATGGAAAAAACATAAATCTTTTCATGCTCGAAGCTACAAGATTTATGCAGGATGAACCACAAACGTTGCACGAACAAGATGTCTCATATTGATCCTTTTATGAGCGGCTAAGGGGTCAATTAAGACGTAATTATTGCGGTGCTAAGTTAATATGCAGCTCCATTTTGAAAGTAATAATTCTGAAAAGTTTTTTCCTTCAACATTTTCTTCCAACACTTCATCACTCCAAACACTGTCTTTCCCAATTTAAAAGCTCGACTAAAGGAAATTATTACGTTTAAAAGTATTACAATAGAGAAATGCTACCTCATGTTGAAGTGTGGGTTTGCACGTAATCAGGAAAAAAGAGTGCCTATTCTTCATCTTGCTGTCAGAATCGTATCTTTAAAAACTGGCTCCCTTATGTAGTTGGTAAAAGATCAGTTTTTTTTCTCATTATAAAAGTAACCTGGGAGTGTGGTAAAATAACGTGCCACACAGTTTATTCGTTTATTGTGTGTGCAAGGGCTTCACCATACGGCTGATAATATATCGTTTGTAATGAGACTTGTTTAACTAACTCTTGTATCTATTTAGCTTGTGATTGTTTTGTAGATTTTTGCCGGCAACTTGGCACCACACGACCAAGATCCGTATTTCATTTCGCCAAATTCTCTTTTACGATTTACTACAGAGACGGAGAGAGAGAGAGAGAGAGAGAGAGAGACGGAGAGGTGGGAGGGGGAGTGACAGACATCCTACCCATAATGTATTCTGTTTAGCGATAAAAGTTTTGTATTAATTTAAAAGATCTCCCTGTTCATACGAAATAGACCAAAATGATTAATTTTACCAAACCATGACATGGAGGATGGAGCTGATGGCGCTCTTCTCCCTCTGAGTTTATTGCTTAAATGAATTTTACTTCTAAAAGATTATTACGCCAGCACGTGAGAAGTAGTTTAGTAACAAATATCCTTTATATTCATTTTGAAGATTTATAATAGCTAAATTCGAGACTCAACCCATTATGATACCGTCTCATTGTCTTCCTTTCTTTCCTCATCATTTAAAAATATCAAATTCGAACAGACTTTCTTCTTCCCTTATGACGTCTTACTATACATATAAAAATGGTCTTCAAATAATTTTCCCTGTCTCATATATCCCTCTCTTTAATATAACGTAAGTATTACAGACAGAAAAAAACAATCGAGATTGGGGGGGAAATGCCAAAAAAAAAAAATAGTGAAGAAGGAAAGGATAGATAGTATCGACTCCAATGTGTATAGACCCGGAGCTTCTTGGTGAAAATATGACTTTATCAAAAGCTGTCAGCAGGCAGACACTTTTAATTTTTTTTTCCTTTTCCCACCCACTAAAACGTAATGGAGCCAATACTGTATGAAATATGACTTTAAAAAACTACGTGTTGCATGCTTTATATCAATATATTTATGCAATGATGGCATTGCCAATACACGTGGTGGAGAATAAAATTCAATTCGCATCATGTTACTTAACAATATATAGTTAATTGCATTCATTGAAAGTAAGGTGAAATTATTTGACAAAAAAATGATCTGGACGCGGATATAACATACACATTCAGATGTAAACGAAGGGCAAATAGCAAAACGGAATAAGTTCAAATTTTGCGAAATCCAAGATTTTTTATCAAATGATGAATTTTATATACATTTGGGTATTCTCAGGTGCTTTTACAGCGGGAGTATGAAAATTTCCGAAATGTTATTTCCGCACCATACTGCATTTGAACCTCAATTCTGAAAAGTTTACCAATTTACCAATAGATTTAAGAATAGAGAGCAATTGTCTTTTTAGTTTTGTGTGTGCAAATTTGCAAAGACAGTGCGTTCACATCTCACTACGAAAATGAGTCAGTCGTTAAAAAGTCATAAACACGACGGTAAGTCTTGGCATTGGTAGCATCATCCTTCGATTTCAATAAAACGTGCCGCAAGCTAAAGATGTTTTAAGTACATGTACCTACCTGATGTATGTATGTGTTCAGTGTGCATTGGCAAGGGCACACGTGAGCTTTTAAACCCAAAACAAATGCCATTTCTCACTCTCCTGTTCTTTCCACCTAACATATACATATAATAAGCAAATGGAATTCGTATCATACTTCTTCAGTTTATTTCCCATTAAAGCCACTGCTTTACCTAAATATATTACAGGTGTACTTAACTTTGCTGGCACGATTTTAATTCGAGATTCGGATGAGTTACATGTTAGCAATAGCAACAAGGGAATTTCAGATCCTGGTTCTTTTTTCAAGAATTTTCCTTTTGTGTCCGATCAAGAATGGCATGTATACATATGTATGCATGTATTCATTATACTTGCATGAATACTTGCAAGTATAAACATTATATGTATACACCCACAGGAAACGTAGTTTAGCAAAATAATGAAAATAATATAGACAAATAATTGCAATCAATTGCATTTAATACATACGTGCTCAGCCGTATACATACATTATATACACATTTGTTGTGTTGGCTGAACTGGGCAAAATAATCAATCACCACCCTAAAAATTGCACTTTTAACGGCTGACGACACTTAACTCACACATTTTGCCTCTTTTTGTAAAGCAAAATTCTTGTGAAAGTTGATATTATCTGACAAAGTGCTTTTTATATGTAGATAGTATGCTTCCTCGAAACGCTTTTTTTTATGCTAAAAGTGAAGGAAATGATAGTAGCTGTCATAGCAATGTCTATTTCTTCCTCGTTCAATTAGTATGGCAATGTTGGAAATTTTAAAGTATACCTTATATTTTTTGTACTTTTTGTATGATACACTATAAGGGGGATTATGAGATTAATAACACTTGATTGCCTTATCACATCCCCCCAGGTCTATATACATTAGAGCCTGCAGGGGGGTGAAATTTGTTAGCCAGCGGTTTTTTCGTGTCCCAGAAGTCCTTTTCTGACTATCTGAATATACACTATATACAGCTGTACTTTTTCATCACTAAAAAAAATATGTTCGTGGTGTCAGCACCAATGATTATGTTGAGAATGATAGCAGACAAGTAAATTCAAAGGTCATGAAGTTCCGCCGAAGGAAACAACTCTTACTTCCCTACGCCATTTCTTTTCATAATATAATGCTTGAACATGGCTTATGAGCAATAAAAGCAGGGTCAAGCGATACAATTTATATTTTCCTTAAAAACGTTTTTTTAACACGCTTATGCTGGTACACTTTAGAAAAAAGTTGTTTTGTTAAGAAAAAGTATGTACATAAAAATTATTGGCTTTGCTCTGATCTTCAATGTCAACGGCTTCCCTGCTGTATATACCAGTCGCGTTGAGGCAAAACATGGTAGACTTATTTTCTGGAACATTTAAATTGTCAACATATGACCTCGAGGGCAAGGGTGAGAGGCCATGCAGACACAATTACTGCATGTACAATTATGTTTGTGTGACTATTTTAAAACTAGGTGGTAAATCTAAGTTTGATTTGCAAAAATTCGAAAGGGTTATATAGAGTAAGATTTTTTTAATTAAAAAAAACCAATAGTTCAAAATGTTAAAAAAATCGTTAAAAAAGTCAACTTCTGGTTAAAATTACGCTAATAATTAATTATGTCGGGTGGAAAGAGAATACATATAATGCTTACCTGTAATCCACAAAGAAGAACTGAGGAGGTATTTGACTCTCACGCCCTTAATCATTGTTGTTTGTCCACCGAGAAAAGCCGCAATAGAACGCAATGATGTCTTTCCTTCCTGATGTCACTCTTGCGCCAGACTAAATGCCTTTTCACACCTTGCTGATACTATTATATTCCCTAAAAGTTGGAAATATAGAAATGAAATGCCGTGGAACAAGTTACAGAACAAAGGGGAATTATTGTGGGAGAATTTGTTTAGTTCCAGAAGAGACAACTCAATCGGAGGAAGTGCGTGGTTAAGATCTCTCATGCGGGTGCTACCGTACTCTTCTTTTGTATGAATGTGGATAGTGAAGGATCACCGAGTATTTATTATTAATTTTATTGGACTTGTATGTGTGTTGTGGAAAAATCCGCGATTCTTCACAGCTTGACGGACGCACGAGGACTTATTACAGGGGTTGCATGAGAATGCTGTAACTCCCAGAATAATATGACTTTTTGCGTATATATTCTACTTACTACGACTACTGCTACATCATACTCTTCGGGAAAAAAAAACAAAAAACAAAAAAAAACTTCGAGCTACACAAAAAGAAACTCGTGCTTCTTTTACGTGTACAATAAATACCGTCGTGTCCGCATTGTGTTGTACCTTAATCACATACATACACGTAACCGGTATGAAGACAGGAGGTTTGGATTTTTGCATTGTAAATTATATAAACATGTACACTATATTACAAAAGCCTACTACTGTGCATGCCCTGATGCATATATTTTGGTTGTGTGTAGAGCCCACACATTGGAAGACATTATAAAAATTCAATATAATATGTTACATACATTTTACACACTCTCCAGTTCATTTTCCTCTACTCATTTTAATCAAATTGCATTGTGTTTAAAAAAAAAGTTGTTCTCACAATTGCCAAATAATAATTATTATATTCTTCACACATACAACATTAATTATTATTGATATGAGTAATCCCCGTCAGATGTTTGTTGTTTTAATGTAACTCCCGTACATTATCTGCACGTGTGGTCAAGTTCATTGGCAATTATACAGTGGGGATGAGATTGATGTGTGACACTGCCGTAGACTGTAGAGCTTCCGGCATACTATTTTTTCCAGTTAATAGTTGGGTATACAGGTGATAATTAAGCATATTACGGAGATGACGGATCACTCTTATTCACAGGTACATGGATCCTCCGTGTTTTGTGCCACATTACACATTTTGTTTGGCAAAAAAAAGTGAAATTCTAGCGAGCTCCTGGCAAATGTTCCGACTTTCTCATCGCCGATTTCGGATGAATCAACATTCCAGTAAAAATATTCATCAAAACGTAAACGTTTATATGTATAGGTATACACATAGGTACACAATATTCAAGTAGTCAGACGTTAGTAAATACATGCGCCGTCTCTTCTCGAGCGGTAATTACCTATTGAGTAAGCTTGTGTACTTTATTCCCCCAAAATATTATTATTTACTTGCCATTCTCATTTTGTAACCCAATTTCCTCTTTTCGTGTTGCTTTTTGACCCAATTGAATTTCAAGTTTTGCATTTGCGATCTGTGAGCAGATATCACAGCATTAACACATTTAATAAATGTCTAGGCCAACTACATCAAAGTTACTTATGTACGTTAATGACTAAAAAGTGTAATTATTTTGCAAATATTAAGATCGAAAGAACAAGTTTCCAGTTGGGGGGAAAAGAATTTACTTATACATTACTATTATTTATTCAGATGAAACTGGAACCGAGAGCACTTTAGTCGTGTACTAATACATGCGATACAGGCAGACTGTGTTAATTATTGTAGTTACAATAAAAGAGAAATTTTGAGAGAAACCCTTGTAATATTTATTATAGATACAATTTCTTCTATTAAACGGCGACAGATTGAGAGCATTCCAGTATACTTGGGCTTTGCACTGTGTCCCATATGTATATTGGTCAGTTGCTGTCAGGAATTCAACAAACTTTCCCTACAGAACGTATTAGCTCACGCAGCAATTATTTCTTTTCAGTGAATTTATTTTGACATAATCCCTGCAACTTCTACAGACTTCATATATGTATGTACATACTTATTTACATTTATTTTGCATCATTTTAAATTTTCATTCCAGTTATCCTGTTTTTCTCTACCTACACAACCTACCTCACTGCCTTCAGTTTCAGTGTAATAAAGTGCAAGCAAGGGGGGTGCAGAAAGTACAAAATTCGGTAAGATGGACAGTGTTGTTTGTACTTGCTCTCCTGCGTTGAGGAACAATGAATGGGAAGCTAATTGAATAAATTATGCCGACAAGTTTTATCGGTGAAGACACGATATATTTATGTTTTGTTGTGGTAAAAGTTTTGAGGGATGCTGAGAAAGAAGATCCGGGATGTTCTACTTCTCCATTTGTCCATGATACTCTTGTGCAATTAAGTGCCTATACAGAATTTCTGTATTCATTACCCATCATATAATCATCGTGAGAATTGTTTTATGAGACAATAAATGCTAGAAGCATGATGTGCAACTACATGTAAGAGCAATTTGATGCAATAATTTACACACTATACGTAATATAAATATTAATTATTATATACAAACATACATACGTAGATCACGTGGATCGCGAACCGTAATTAGAGCTCAGTGAGAATTAAGGATCCAGGATTGACGACAGGGAGCAACACGGGATTTCCAGGAGCTCCTTTTATATATGTTATTTAACAGGTATTATAATATTTGTGTAAAGTGATTAAAATAATAATTATTATGGCAATGGCTGGTGTCCCTGCTGGTAACGACATTAAGTGGGTAATGGTTTGATCCGTTATAGCATTTACTTTCTGGATAACCGCTGGCGCGCTGGATATCCTTTGATTTCCGAACACATTTATGTAGTTTAAAAAATTAGTAAATGATCACAAGGATGTAGTAATTACAGTTCTGTGTAACTGAACAAGTGTATACACGAGTAAATAATTAGATACACTTCTTAAGAGGCGGCAAGTAACTTCGCGTAATACAATATACAAGATATTCAAATTGAATAAATTATGCGCAGGCATTGCTTCATACATACAGAATCATATGGAGTTGCGTCAGAACAAATTATAAAAAGATTTTGTTTACATGTGCACACTTGTACACAATAAAACTTTACTTTATCTCTTCATTTCTGACAATGAGGTATGACCACCTACGTAATTTAGAAAGTGTATACATATATAATGCCTACTATACCTTGGTATTCTGACATGATGGAGATAGGGAAAAAAGCACTTTGCCCCAAGTGCTCAAATAAAGAGAAGTTTCTAAGGGAAAAGTAAGCGGTGGTAAAGTGGTAACAAGTGTGACCAACTTTTAATATTGATTAAAGTGAACGTCATTAGCTTACAAAGAAATCACATGCGGGGTTAGCTTAAAATTTTTTGTGGCTTTTGGGGCTGACTGAGACAGACAATAATACTGGTTACAAGTGATTTTTCATTTGCTACTTTTTTTATTCCTCTCAGAATGAGTCACAAAAAATAACGCATATGTACCAGTAAACAAGGGCTGAAATAATATTTGAGTGCGTACATTGCAAGGGTATACATAATATGTTTGCAGAAAAAAAAGAAGATATACTTCGAAAAGAATTGATGAACTGAATAAGTCACAATTAAAAAAAAATCTTTTCTTGTTGATCTTTTGTAAAATTCAGAAAAAAACTATTATTTAAGATTGTGCGCGTGTAAATACAAATATACGTCAGGACAGGTATACCACCTCACATTCTTCTCATCCCTCACGAGATGGTCGCACAATTATTTTGAGAACAAGGATACAAGGAGTAAAAAAAAAGTTTTTATTGAATTTGATGTAGCAACTGGTATTAATGGAGGTACAATACACAGGTGTATGTAAGAATACTTTACTTCACCTGAGAGTAAAATTATTATTCCCAATTACATTCGTTTCTCGATTGGGCTTTGCTAAGATATCCCGTACTTATGCATACACACGGTGTTTGTGATCGGAGTTGTAGCAAAGTGAAAAAAGCGTGATTTTTATTGCTTGCTTCATTACCAGACACAAACATTACAAGGATTCTTTCGTTGTCAGAGAGAGAGAGAGAGAGAGAGAGAGAGACAGAAAGAGTTGTTGGGGGGTTTGTATATATTTTTGTGAATGATGAAATTTCCTTTTGTCGTCTTCTTTTCTCGCACTACTTACATAAGGTGACACTAATTCCCAAATATATTTGGATGTTGCTGGTTGCCAGGCATGAGTCAACAATATATTTAATATTCACCCAAACTGCGCCAACGACTCCAGCAAGGATGGTCACTCACTTGTTACGTTACGATCACTAGCTTCAAAGATTCCTGGAAATTGTTATCAATAATTTCAACGTATTTTTGTGACGTGATTCGTGAAGTGCAACGGCTGAGTGTGATGCATTGCAATGTTGGGAGAGAGGATACCAGAGTAACAGATTAAAGTAAAAAAAATAAAAATCTTCCCAGACAATGGAATACTGCGGAATAATCATTTGAGGAGGCATAGGAAGTACCATTTTCTAAGAAATCCCTAACGAGATTTATGAATGTTAAGTGTGCAAAAAGATGTGGATCCAGGGCCCATCTATTTAAATTTGAACTTCCTTCAAATTGTTTCCGCTGAAATAGTTTACAATGACAATGAAACATGGCTAATATCTTTTTAGGAATTGGGTTGGTTTATACTTGGGACAATACAAATTCTTCAGAATTTCGTCGGGGGAATTGTGAGCTGAAAAATCTATGTATTGGAAGAATTCTTTATTCGCCTAACTATACCGTGATCGACCAATTTTTAAAATGTATGAACACTTAAAGGCTCGTACAGCCTTTGTTACTTGACCAAAAAATGAGCTTTTCAATAATAAGCCTTTTTACTTCGTAAGGAGGCAACAAACTAAAGATTCGCTTCCTCCCCCGTGGCATGAGACGGAACTATGGCAGATCATATAAAACATATTTTGTGACAAATTTTAATGCTCATCTATCAAAAAATTCACAAATCGACCATATCATTAGTTTTTCCCCTGAACTGTTAAAAGGGATTTTTTTGAAAAAATATTTCCTTTTTATTAAAAACAGGCTGTTTTTAAACAATCATTTTTATACGTTTAAAAGTGATTTCACTGAGACTGTTTTCACTAAGCGGTGGCAAATTACTGCCCGAATCTTACCTAATGCCTAATACAATTGTCGGCTGAGGGCTATAGCAGGCTAGCATACGATATCCTGCTATTCGGTTTCAGGGTGAAAGCATTTTTAGAAACGTATGAAAAAAATCTGATTTTCCAAACCGCTCTAGCCCGCTCCAGCAAACTACATAACGCAAACGTCAGAGCAGCTATAAAATAGTAACAATGCGATAAAACTACTCTGTTGTGCAGAATTTTATATGCATTCAGATTCAGATCAGACAAGAATTGACCAAGTTACGGTGGTTTTACTGTGCGCACTTCAAAATTGGACAATTTTTTCTTACTATTGTTGGAACGGCGCCCATAAAAATGGCCCCCACCTGGACAATTCTTGCCTTCTCTTTACCTTAATACATACAATGGTAAAATACTGTCGGCTCTGGCTGACTTGTTTGAATGGAACTGCAATAAAATTCTGCGCAAGATAGTTATCTTATTTTTATTATTTCTGGATCTGCTAGGCCACAGAAAGGTTTGGCACATTCTGTCATTTTCTATAAAATCGTTTTTAGACTTTTTATCACTTAATCCGTTTTGCTATTAAGAAATTTCTCTTAGTGGGCATTTAGTCGAAATTCACAATCCTTAAACATCAATATATTGCAAACACACCACACACGATTCAAGGTACTGCAATTGTCAATAACGTCAACATAATAGCAACATTAAAAACTTTTCCATGACTTTATTATTGCTTTCTTTGCGAAACTTACTAATGAATGAAACAAATAGCAGGTACACAGGTCAGGTTGTTGCTTTCTATTCAACTAATTAAAAATATGTGAAAATAAGAGCGAAATTATTAATTATAACCCAATTATTCGGTCCCTATACAAGCTGGAGTATGATGTTTGAGCTAAGTACGCCAAGTGGTGTAAGTTATACGTATACTTTATATTTATATGTATACGTAAGCAGAAGGTGACTAGAATGCTTTATTCGAACTCGCCCACAAAGGAAATTTATCATTATCTGCTTGGATCTGCGTTAGATAAACAATTTTCATTCACGCTTTCATCGAAAGATTAAAACAGAATAAGATCCTATATATGTTTTGACATTAGTCGAAAGTAATGCTATCGTTTGATGGGTTTGGTTTCACAGATAAAAATAATAAGGACAAACCCACAATCGATTAATAATTTGGGTGGAAATAATGTGCAAGATATGGGACAGTTAGTGTCTCCGGTATCCAGGCAGACAGGCACCCGAATGCCAAAGACGTGAAAAGCAAGTGAGCTGCAATAACAATATTAATTTTCTGCTTTTATTTAAGAAACTTTTTTACACAAGCAGTGACGTGCTATGATAGTAAGGGACCGTGGGTTATTTTGAATTAGCTGCCTTTACGAACTCTTTTTTCACATTGATTTTTGTCTCTAGAAAGTTGTTAACAAGCGGAGCCACAGGTTTGGGGTCGTTTAAGTGAAAGTGGTGAGTTCCAGGAACATAATGAAATTCGAAGTCTTTAACATTCTGTCTCATAAAGTCAATAAATTCATCAAACTTTTCTTTGGGTTCGTAATAATCACCCGGGTCACCTTTGATTATACAAACAGGACATTGAATATTCTGGGCCATGTCGCGAGAAACATTATCTGGAATGGGAATGGATGCAGGAACTGTTACTCGTAAGTCATGGGAGAAACGATATCTGTTATTTGGGAGTGCAAGGGCTCCCCGCTCTAGAAGAATTTTGCAGCCCTCGAGATTTACAGATTCTTTTCGCCCATTGTATGTTCTTTGCAAAAGTTCATCATAGCTGTATGTCGGTGGTTCCACTTTGCTACCAAGCTTCTTCTCTATTTTCGAAATACCGTAAGCCATCTTGCGAATCGAGTCTATATGGGCTTTGGGGACTGCCCTGACTATGTCTAGTCCGATGTATCCGGCAACGTACCTTTATAATTAAATAATTCATTATGAAACAATCCAATTTCATTTATCAAATATGTATCTAATATACATATGCATACAATGTAAATATCACGTTTAGTTTTGCTGAAATAATTTAATATGCTTGGTGCTAAGGTGTTCTTACTCTGGGAAAATTCCACTGAAACAAAAGGAGAAAACCGATCCCATGGAGTGACCCAGCAGCACCACTTTATCCCATTGAAATTCCGTCATAATTTTATTGATTGAAATTAAAAATTCCCCAAAGCCGTCAAAATAACTTCTGGACGACATTGGAGAGCGGCCGTGACCGGGAACATCAAAAGCGTAGCATGTTCTTCCAGGCTTCATCATCAAGGATAACAGAGGGTCAAATGTATTCGCATTGTCCAACCATCCATGAATAGCTACAATTGGCAGTTCTGGAGATTCCGCTTCTCCTACACCCTGCCATAGTTTTCCTGAAAATACGTATAACAATTACGTACAGTTTGAATTCGACGCTTTAGCTTTTGTGTATTATGCGATTACACATTTCCATAACATGACACCCAAAATAAGTTGGTAAAGATAATAAAATGCTACCGGCAATGAAGGATGCATTTGTAGGAATTCCAACCTCTTTCACTGTGTAATTCTTGCCCGTTGAAATTGGCCGAGCAATATTTAATACAGGATTTCCTCGTTGTATGTGCGAAGCCACGGAAGAAAGTAAACGAAAATTTGACAGCTTCATAATATATGAGTTTTGTCGACCAGCGTTTAACGTCAATCTACGTATCGTATGTCACCGGAACTAGACGGTTCTTCTATCCGTTTTAATCTGAAAATGATAATATAATAGATATATCAGACATGTTATTCCCAAACCTTCACCGAGACACATCCGTGTTTGCTCCGGACACAGGAAGGACACGGTGTACTACGCAATCATTTTATTTCCAATATTGAAGGGTGTTTTGTATACATGCTATCAATCATGCTAGTAGCGTTTAGCTGGATCGTGAGTATGATATTGTTGTGTCCCCGTATTCCTACGATGGCTAGCACCAGCACCTCTACGATGGAACGTGGTGTATCCCATTGTCGGCATAATTCCTTAAATAATTTTGGAACTGTTCAGCATGCAAGAATAAGTAATTACTTAATTACTTCGTAATTTCGTCAATGACCGCAGATTTTACAAAAACTGTGACCTACCCTAGCCTAAAGCAATTACAAAGAACTGAGTAAAGCATTGACGAAATGTCTGGTAACGCTAATACCATAGGTTATACATTGTAAATTAGTGATTATACATAGGTAATAGGTATATACACAGAATGACAGAATTTTTGTGCATTTAAAACCTGTAAAAAATTAATTCAAATCAATAATTTATTGAATGTACGTGTACATTAAGGACTTCACCGGCACAAACACTGTTTTGAAACAATAACTCAACTACTTTTGACTCCGGAATTTATTACCCAAACGATAACAATTGTGAATGAATGACATTTCTAACACCGATACGTCTTTTTACGACTCGAAACGAATATACACTTTATCAGAAATCAAAATGGTTATGAATGAATTATCTGATTTTATGCAAATCACTTGACAGCATCGAATATACTAGTAAAGTCCCACCAATCTCACTTGCACTTATTTGTTCAAATGTATAAACTGTATGTAACAATACAATTACCGGTGTGAGTTTATATATACATTTACATTGGAACAAAAAAAAAAATGTTACGAGTTTAGTACGAAAAGATTGCCTTATATTTACATTGATTTTACATGCTTTATCCTCCAGTAAAAAACTCACATGTAATTTGAATATCGGGATGGTGGCCACTTAGAAGAATACAACACAAAGTTCGAAAAAGTAATTGCGTCCAACGGAAATAGAAAATGCTCGGAAAACTTGCTAGGTCAAAGGTCATATTAAGGTACGAACTTTAAACTTTACCTCATGTAATGTAGTTTTTCACCTCACGTGCGAAATAATTGGTGCGATATCTCAAATTTTGCTTTAAAGCGGCTCTTGCACCGGAATCCTTGGCAAAATAAATCTGCACATTCCGCTCTATTTGTACTTTGGACCATGGTGATGCTGCTGAGGGTGGAGAGTCCTTGTCTTTCCTACGAGCTTTCGTGTAATCAAATGTAGGAATTGCATGAGAATTGTTTAGCACATGGAACACGACCACACGACGTCAAGAAGTTTTGAAACTTCTCTGTCTGTTGGGTGAAATGAGAAGATGTCTCAAACAGGTTTAAGTCCATATTTTCCTATGGACATTTTAGCACATTTCTGTAAACCACCAAGAACACGATCTCACTATTTAATCCCGAATTGTGGACAAAGATATTTATTCAGGGGTCAACAACGTCGTTAAGTCACTTTACCACATTAAAATACAGACATTACTTGCAGAAATGACCAAAACACGTCGTATTTTAAATACAATAATCTAAACTACGTAAAAAAATCTAAACTACGTATGGAAGTATGGAGCTTACATAAATACATTTTTGTAATTTGTATTTGGAAAAACTATGATTTTTCATTGCGTTTAGAAATACATACATTTTCCTATGTATTTTGTAGTTTGTGTTGAAATGCTTGGACAACTTTAGAAGTATTTCTTTTTATTGAATATTTCGGAAATGTATAGCTTATTATTATATGAAAACGCACTTTATGCGTTTTTTAAATACACTAATACACGTTTGTGTAAATATGTATTTAATTTGCGTAATTACATATATAAGTAGCTATGTATGTAGGTGTTTACTGTTTAGTAATTCTGAAATTTGAGTCCTTGGAATTGTCAGCCGTATTTTGTAATTTATATTTTGACTCACACGCAAGTCTATATTTTGTGTATACTCTATACTCAAGTATTTTGGTTGAAGTGATTATAATTGCATTTTGTAAAGGCATTGACAATCCGGAATTAAAATCACGGGATTACGGATTACATAATCCAGCATTAAATCCCGGATTAATTTTTGAGATCAATTAATCCGTAATTCGTAATCCAATAAGAATCCTGGATGAACATCTTAATCCGTAATCCCGCGTCGTGCAAAAGTTGGGATTAAACGGGATTAAAACAAATTACGAAAAATGCAACTACCAGTAACAAAATAATACTAATGTTTTTAATAATATAGGATAAAAATTATAAGATCAGTCAAAACTTCGAAAAAAAAAAAGATTTTTAGCGTTGATTTCTGTGTAAAATAAAACTGTTCGAAACCTTTTCAACTGACACAATCTTTCGTGTACTGTGTAAGTAATGGAACAATATAGTTTAAATATGAATCCCTGTAATCCGTAATCGTAATCCCATAATCCCGGATTAAAATCTGAAATTCTGAATTTCGGGAATGTAATCCCGATTCGTAATCCAAAGCCCAATTAATCCGCAATCCAAATCTAACAAGCAAATTTTTTATTAAATAATCCCAACTTTAATCTTACAATTAAACCTGAATTTGTTAATCCGTCAGTGCCTAAACGTAGCACAGAGTATAGCGTAGCCATGACCCATAACTGTTTAATTAGAAGTTCCAAGACCGTTTTTCTGGAAGATAGGGACATAGAGAGTATCAACCCATCCTGCTTTGATTCACTTTTCCTTGTCCCATGTGAACGTATACGTTCCATTGTACAAATATATATGGCTAACAATAAGTGTGAAAGGGTTAACCAAAATATTCGCGCCGTCCAACTTTCAAAAATTTACTCAGGGCTGACACCTTACTTTGATTCTCCTCACGAAAAAAAAAGATTCCTCGTGAATGGATTCTGTGTTGGCAGAGGTCTCTTGAGAAGCAAGTAATGATTTTTCGGAACTTCGGAAACATGCAGAATTTACATAGTAAATAAGTGTAAAGTTAATTAATTGCTAATTAGCTAATTGTGATACTTAGTACAAACCTATACCTACTTTAAATAGTTTTACACGGTATGAACGTAACTTAAATACGACGATAGAGGACTCTGTCAGTCTTATTTCGGATAAAATGCTTTTGGAATTCCTCTCCGAAATTATTTGTGGCCATCGTAGGCAGCGGAGGAATAATTGATACGTATACACTATTTGTAGCAGGTATTTAAGTACCTATCCACATTCACACAAATAAATTGCATTTGTCCTGTGGTTACGTAGTGAATGTCTTTTTCAATAGAGAAAATCGCCTGAATTGAATATTTGAAAAAACATAGAAACGAAGAGTAAGCGATGTAAAAGAAAAAAGTAAGGGAAATTAACTGGCAAGAAAAATCGAGTAGGAATTAGTGAGACGTTTTATCTTTCTGAGGAATTCTGCACTTAAGTGACAGAGTAATTTGGCGGAAACAGCGACTTGTTGTATTTTTTAGGGATTTTAAATGTTTGTTTTAAATGCAAATTTTTATCAAGCACTTTTCAACAGGTCTGTGGATGTTTTCTCCAGAATGCTGCATTGAGATTTTCCATACTTCCTTCGTGCTATTAAATCGGTGAAATAATTTGTAGAACATGCCAAAATTGTTTTTTGCATTAGTTGGTATTTTACTGATAGAACAACAAATAATAAGTTTTGTTTGCTAATTCGGGCAAGCAAACTTCGACAATGCGTCACGTTGCACCTTGCCCCAATATAGAAAATACTACGGTCAATCTTCAACCGCGAGCTGAATACCTAGTTAGGTGCATCCTGCATGGTGTTATGCTGCGTCCTTAGGAGCGGTGGCAGAACCAAAAGCCGAAGCAAACTGGAAAGACATCTGCGGGAAATTGTGAAAAAGTAAACAATATTTTATCATTGAACTTACTATATGCAAAAATTTAAAGCTATCTCAATTTTTATATAGCATAACCAAGATTTGGTTGAAAGATGTCCAGAGGGTATGAACGTATGATACGTGAAAGGAAGAATTAGCTATCAAATGTCTGTATTGTTGATAGCTACAAAAAAAAACATTTCAGATATACTACAGCAAAATTCAAAGAATTTTTCTCTCCTAAATTAAGTGCTTGTACTAAAGGTGATCGAGGTTATTTTGGCCAAGACTGAGGTAGCTATTCTAACTACGGCATTGGTTCCTGGAACAAATAGGTTACTGCACTGCAATCTATATATGTTTCTGTACGTCTCCACAAAATTTGGTTTTGCTGGCGCGCGCAGTTTTCATAAAAAACGTTTTTGAAGTTGATTGCACCTCTAATTATTTTTCCACAAGGTGTACACAGGTGTACAAAAAAATTCGCGGTACCCGCTATAGTGAAAACAAATGACTAGAAAAATATTATTATTAATGGCAGGATTCCAGAGCATAATAAAAATGGAATTATTTTAATATTTAATTAGTAAATCGTTTGTAGGGAAGTTAGATACGCAAAATTAAAGAAAACCCAAATTGTATCCAATCTTGGTCTGGTATGCAAAGTGCACAATCAAACTGAAGGAGAAGGTGGAAAAAATATTAAGACAAAACATTGATAGTTTGAATTGTATACTAACTTAAATTGCGCGCATGCGGCATAGGGATAATTTTTGCAGGAATCCAAATTTATGTCGACCCAATGTCAGGAAGTTGCAAAATCGCGAAAATTGCAAATCTAAATTATTTTTTAATTCAAAAACCATCGATCGGATCAATTTGAAATTTTCTTTGAACTAAGCCAGGGCGGCCCAGATTTTAAAACTGTTTTACTTTTTTAAATCCGAAAATCAGCTGAGCAATACAAATAAGTTTAAAAAAACGGTCTGAATCGCTCTCAGAGTCCCCCTTACACTAAAAAAAACTTTTTTTGAAAAACTGCTCAATTTCGCTAACAAACTTTTGAGACGATTAAGGACAACTCTTTCGCTTTTAAATAACATTGTGTGCTTGTTCCTGGCATTAATTTCCTTGTCGGTACAGCTACAAGTTTGCTGGCAAAAATAACCTCGATCACCATATGTATATAGATGTGTCTGTATCAACGTGCAAATCCATCTCCCGTATTTTTTAAATTGCGAAGAATTTTAAAATGGAAAATGTTGGACGTATACCCTTTTGCACCTGAAAAAATCTTTCCGAGGTTTATTCTACGGAACCAAAAAAAAAATACGATAAAATTGTAGCGTCTTGACCACTTTCCCTTGTCGTTATAGTACGATCACTGGAAATAGTTTAAACAATTTAAAAATTAATTTTGCACGAACATGTTCTACAGGAAAATTCTTATGGGAAAATCCATGTTAAAAAAAGCACTCACCCCTTTGGTTTTTTAAAATCTTCGAAATTTTTAGGTTTTCATTTATGTAGAGACGCAGGACAAAAGAAAGTTGACCGTTATAGTGATTCCAGTCACCTCGCACTGATGCGATTGTGTTTCTACTTTCTACAAGAAAAAAGTAAAACATTTTCGAAGATTAAAATTGCAAAGCGGGACCTCGTGGTCACCCAATTTTAACATGGGTTTTCCCATAAGGATTTTCTCGAGAAAAAATTTCGAGCAACATTTATTTTCAATATTTAAAAAAAAATAGCAAAACGGGGTTGCTGGGAAAATTATTATTACCGCAAGGAAAAGTGGTTAAGGCGCTACCATAATACTTGAATCCGGTTTGATTCCGTGAGCGGATTCGTGCTGACTTAAACTTCTGCCCTTTTGCTTCCGAAACATATGTGGGCTAAACTCCTTTTTGGACGAACCATTTTTGCATACTGCATTTTTTGCATTTTTCATTGACACATTGAAAAAACTAAAACGGCCGAACATAAAGATAGTCATAGACAACACTTTTCTGGAAAAAAATCTGATTTTGAAAATTTTAGACTTAAATCCTTGTGCTTCTAAACCCTTCATATGTGACGAGTAGAACGGAATTTAATAAAAAAAATCCAACTAAAAAACTACGCCTTCGTATCTAATGGGTAAGTCTACTTGTAATGGAAGTATATACATATTACATATACACTAGAAGGACTAAGACAATCATACATCATATTAGTGAAGTGAATTAGAGCTCGTGAAACAATGCTTCAGTTGAGAAATTAAGGCATCATCAGCAAATGGTCAAACGTTCGTGTTTAATACTATTCATTATACATATTTTGCGCACTCTCGGCAATGTATTAGAGTGATAATATCCTGTCCATTCACAATACCCGTACAATGATGAAAGAATAATGTAGACATTAGAATCAGTATTGCCCGTTGCATAAAGAATTATTTCATCATTTGTGAAGATTTTTTTTCGTTTTTTTTAAAATGCTACTGTTGTGAAATGAATACAAAATTCAAAGCTTTCATGAAAGATCATTGAGGACATGCGTTTTAGTATTGTATGTATATATATCTACACATATACCAAGCACGCCTGAGCCTTAAGTGTCTCGATCCCTTGCTATGGCTACAATCTATAAATATATGTATACATAAGCAATGTGGGGCGAACTACGTATATATGTGTATGTATATGTATGCTCCTATTTATATTTATAATATGCTTGTGTACTGGCGTATACGGATGCTGATGTACAATTGCGTGTACAAGAAAGAAAGGGAGAGAAGAATGCGTCCGCCACTGCCACCCCATTTTCATCAAATGATCGAATTGCCTTTTTCAATTAATTTCAAATGAATCGAGGTTTAAAATGTCAGTTGTAATGCGGAACAATAAAACCTTTTATCTGTACTTATAACAAAATACAACATGGGATAGGATGGGAGAAAGTAATGAAAAAAATACACAATATATTATGATAGCATATAAAAAGCACGGAGAGAATACGCTGGGATCGACACTATTACCAAAGTAATATGAACCATAAATTCAAAAAATAGAAATGGTACGCGTGACCCTTTTCAACCATTCATCACACGTATTCATAACGCTCATTGTTATATCCAGGACTTGTATCTGTGTGAATCGCCAGTCTATGTGTAGTATTTACAGTGGTGTGCATTAATTAGTGGTAAACTAATAATTTTTATTAGTAAATACTGTAGTCACAATTTTGGCTTATTTTGTCATTATTTTAACTATGATTATATTTTGGGCTGTAAAAGTAGAAATTTCAAAAGTAGAAATTAATTACTCGTTTTGTCAGCTAATTGCAACCTAAAAGTGTTCAGGGAGTATTAATTATTAATTTTGACACAAATGAGCATCAATTTTAGGGTGACATTTGAGAAGAAAAGTGATTGTTGAGACATTATTATAATCATATTTAATCCGTGTCCGTTCCTTCCTCTCAGGAGTGTCACATTGTCTCAGAGTCTAATTTATACTCTGCCAGCGCGAATATAACAATTTATATGGGATCATATGGATGTACAATATAATGTGATTCTCAAAGATGAAAGAGCTTGCGGCTGGATTCGTTGTTGATGCAGCCACACTTTAAAAGTTTATCTGACAGAATCATTCCACCTATAATTTATCCAGCATGGAAACCAACGGGAGAGAAAATATTGTTGTTATGTAGCTATGTATTTATATATGTATATGTATGCATTATTTTTTAATTCCTTTTTCCACAACACACTTGTGGAAACCACAGATGAGAAAAGCAGCCTTCATGGTAAATACTAAATGAAATCATGGACAATTTGCTCCCACACATACACGCACAGACAGCAAACAAAGCGCTATATTATCTGTATTCAAGGATACTTCAAAATCTGTTTCCCTTCCTTGTTCCATAACCGCTGTTCATCTGCGAGTAAAGAAAAAACAATGAATTTCCTGATAGTTTAAATAAGTCTTACACGGATTTTAAATTGAAATTTAACAAAAACATCTGGTTGGGTGACAAAAGGTCTTTATATAAATTTTTTAAATATAATCACTCCTTTTTATTCCTACTGAATTTATTTTTATTAGCAACTCTTTCTCCTCTTGTTACCTGTACTTTTTTTTTGTACTTCACAGTACCTACATGCATTGTCATTTGTTTCTTTTCTCCCCACTGCTGAGCATACATAGGACGGTCTGTGACATGTGCATATTTCCCAACTTGCGAGGATGTGAGCGAAATCGTGGCGGAATCCTCCCTAGGACATTCCGCAATTTTTCGTGGTAGTATTGTTTGTATTTACATTTTTTTTTAGTCTTCGCTCTTCACTAATGTCATGTTTGTAACAATGTTATTTTCACATGACATTGAATTCTAAATATTATAATTTGCAAATATAATGTATACGTTTTCACTGTGATTCTCTCTGTTAGAGAGAATATAAGTTCCGGATTCCATAAGGACGACAAGGATATTTTTTAATTATTGCCAAAAATTTCATAAATCCAATATGACAGAATAAAGATGCATCGCATTCTCTCTAAAAAACAGTGGAATCACAAATTTTTGTTGCTGCAAAAGTTTACTTTGAATCTTCGCAATACCAATGTATAGAAATCCTCGACACGCGTGCTTAATTGTCGGACTTGAATAATAAAAAAAAAAAACGTCGTGGTCTTATGAGATTGGAACCAATTTCGGTTGAAGGCATGTTCCGTGAAAAGAAAACACAGTTGATAAGTACTGTAAGAGACTGCCGGAAGAGGATGGTGTACGTCTTTGCGGAGACATACAGATGGGCTTGTACAGAAGGTAACATTTGAAAATAGGAGGACAAACAATGCCAACATTATTGGATTAG
Source organism: Disparrhopalites patrizii (assembly GCA_034698585.1). Lineage (NCBI taxonomy): Eukaryota > Metazoa > Arthropoda > Collembola > Symphypleona > Sminthuridae > Disparrhopalites > Disparrhopalites patrizii. The sequence continues at coordinate 51,105 of JAQGBT010000285.1, forward strand.
GGTTTTACTTCAAAATATGTCCATGAATGTACGGAGGAAAATATTTTATGTATAAAAGTAATTCATCCTCCATACAATGGTGGATTTTAGTTCAGACTGGGGAGACATTGACTAATTGAAAAACATATCACAATTATTGCATAAGAGATGGGCATTGTCATGGAGCAAGTCCATGTTTTTAAAACACATAGACACATTTTGTTCCAGCCTGTCATTCGCATTTCAAATTTCATTTCACTCACAAACCCTTTTGTCTATTTTATATGATTTACCTTTCAAAGACTGATTGTTTGTTGGTATGTACATGTATATGTCCATGATTATTCCTCCCGTAAGGGAGCGTTTTATACATGGTTGGGACCAGTCAGAGCTATAATGTTGTATGGGTACCAGGGGCGGGGGACTAATGGGGAAGGTGCTAAAAAAATGTGCCTACATGCAAATCATTTCGACCGCAAATGTTGCATACTTTAGTAGTAGAACTAACGTCTAGTAGCACCATTACATGTGTAGAACACCATAGAAGCAGTAATTCCAGGATGATTTTATGTATGTATATGTACATACATATGAATAATAACGTCTCTATTGCTGCATCATGTTTTTTAAAAATATTTAGAGTATTGTGTGTGTGTGTATGTATATGCATGGACGAATGTGTTCACAATAGCACTGGTTTACTCAACGCCTGTTGTTCCTCTTGTTGGATGTGTGGCAATGAATTACTTGCATTCATATTCACACAGTGTGGTGTTGTATGGGTGGTAGTAGTTCATTGTAAGGAGTCTGTGTAGGGTAAAGGGATGGATGGGGGTTGGAGAATCTATACGTGTGGAAAAGTAAGAGTAATAATAATATGAGAGATTTGTATTGATTCAAACGAGATAAAATATTCCTCAGGGTTTTAGTTTGATTCACTTGGACGGGAGCGAGAGGAGGAGAGAACAGATGAATAAATGGAAATGAAACATATGTCAAGTGCAATGTAAAATCACACATTTTGATATTATTATTATTCCAACCATTCGCACCGCACAACCGGCTCCATCACAATGAAATACATTATGCGCAAAATGCTTTTCCTCCAAGCCAAACAGTCAAGCTTTGAATTGACAATAATAAATTCAGATGAAAGATGAATATAAAAATACACCGCCGGAATAAACTTACATTCATCATCCCTCCCTCACTATTCTCTCTCTTTCTCTCTCTCTCTCTCCCTCTTCCAGAATATGCACACGAGAACGCAATAATAATAATATTCACATGACAACATATGTATATATCTATATGTAGATGTTACCGATTGCAGTAATCGGTAACATTCTACATAGCAGCGAGGATCTAAATGTACATTCAGGTTTTTTTAAATTCACAATCAACCCCGAAAAAACCATTCGAGGGAAGTTCCCAAAAGTAACGTTAGTATGTGTTAACGATGCATACATGCTACTATTTTGCTAATGAAAGTTTACCTGTTTCGGAGAGCTCAAAGGTCGACTATTTCGCAACCATATGCCCGTCATAGACAGTTAATAAAAACACTTGTTTTACTCGTGAAAGTCCGGTATAACCAGCGAGTGTAGCGATAGGACTTGTATTATATATTCCAGTTTTTTTTTCTTGAGTCATGCAATCGAACATATTTCTACAGTATTTCGCCTCATTATTACATGTGTAAACACTACACGCGTACCCGTACATTGGCAAAACTGAGATATTACTGGAGGAATGTTTTTTTTTGTAACTGGAATTGATGTTTTCTATTCATTAGCCATTCAAAATGGCGCAATGGTTTGTGACAAAATTGACCAGGTAATGATGTGAAAGTGAAACCAGTCGCTAAAGTTCAGCATAATTTTCTGGTTCATATTTTCCTTTGCCATATCCGTGACCAAAAAGAACTGTATAGATCAGCTGCTTGTAAGGAGAAAGGAATTCGAACTTTCTCTTCTCGTTTCTTGGAATTATTTTCCGTATGGACGGCCATTAATCACTAAATGATCATTTGTTTTAAGACGTTTCATGCGAATAACTGTGTACTGTAAGGAGGGGGAAATTCCAGTGATTATTATTGAAGTCACCATTTGGGAGACAAAATTTAAAAAATGATTAGATACATGCTTTGACTTGTTTTTTAAATACTTTCTCTACTTGTCTAATTATTTATGGTTAACCTACAATAAGAGGTTGTACTACAAAGTGTAACGTTATGTGGCGACTGACAGTGGTATAACTGTATCTTCATTGGAAGAGTCAAAGAGTTTTGCCAGGCGACATTTTAGTAGCACTCCTTGTGGAGCAAAAGCCATAATACTACTTACTACTTAGGAGGAACATAGTACCCGCTAGAATATTACTTCAAAGGAGTAAAGTCAGAAAAGGTTGTTGAAAAAGGGAGATTCAGAAAGAGAGAAACATGTCTTTTTACCAAAATAAAAAAAAAACTGAATGGGACACTTGAAAAAACTAAAGACTTGGTTGAGGACAGAGTTTTTTTTAGTGAATGACTAATTTTGTCAAAGCCCATTGATGCTCTTGTTGTCGGTTGAATAAAAAAAACGACTACGAAAATGAACTGAATGCTTACGTATACACATATGTATGTAAGTTCATTTCTACATGTCCCCCACTTTCTCGGGTTTCTAGTACGTAATCATGTAGTAGGTACATATTGTATTCAGTCTTCATGTACCAAGAAGCATGCTCCACGAATTCTCAAAGTTCATAAAACAAGAATTTATATAAAAAAAAGCTACCCTTTTCTTCATATTCTCTCCAATATTCTTGTCAATACACGTCCTTAACTCCTTTCTACACTTTATAATTACATACACCAAGCACCGGGAAAAGGCAACCCTTTCCCGAAAGGGGAAAAAAATGACTATCCTCATCTTTTTTTTTATGCACAAAGGTTCATCAGACTATTTCCCAACTTTTTTTTTCTCCTGTGCTGCACAACTAACTACTTGAGAGGCTTTTGCCAGAGTGGAACTCTTAAATGCTTTACTTTTATGTGAAGGATAGCATTTTTGTAGACCTTTTTTTCTTCTTCATTCCACGGCAAATAATCGTACACGAATTTGTAGAAAAGAGGAGATTGGTAGAAGAGAAAGAGGAGAAATAGGAAAGAAAGGTCCTTTGACATTCACTTGTACAACCCAATTAACTTCCCTGTGGCTGAGTCCTCAAAAAGTTTCTTTGGGAGGCACAAAGGGTTGTGTGTCCTTATTAGAGATGTATATCCCTATCACACGCGACAATTTTTTCCCCTTTGGTTTTCTCAACAAACATCCTTCTTTTTGGACTGCATACATAGTATAATTAAACGGTTTTTTAAAGCTCTTGCTTCCACATGAGACTTTTTTTTTTTGCTCTTTGGGGGAGAAAAATGGTTGAAATGGGAACATTTTGTTGATGTTTTGTTGTTAGCCTAACCCCTTTCATCCATTTTTTGGTCTTGCATTCATGGTGGACCCGAAATTTTTTGTTGAGTAAATATACACAATAATAAAATTACTCGTACGACTCTTGGCAAGTCTTTAACATTCTTGTGAATACTAATTTGCAATAGCATCCTTCTCCTATTCTCTTATACAAGTAAATTACAATAAATTAGAGAAAACATGAAAGCATGACTTCTTTCTTTCCCTTGTACAAATTTGTGCATGTCCATACATACACTCAATAAGTAGATGAAGCAAAATTGATAATTTTTTTTACTTTCACCCCTTAAAAACCATGTTCTCGAATGACCATGCACATTTGTTATTTTCACCTGCTCCCTCATGCAAAGAAATGATCTGTGAATACATTTATTTGTAAAGGCTGTTCCAGATAAAACTAATTCAGTTGAGCCTCACAAATGAAAGGATTATAAATGTGTTGGCGGAGGTAAACAACTCAACCCATAGGAACCTGCAGGAATATTATTATTAAAAAAAACAGGCAACACAAAAAGAAATTAATGGAATCGGAACAACATTAAGTACATACCATTGGAAGTGGATTTATTTTTTTTCCCAAAAAAAATTATTAGGAAAATTGCCCCGAAGAAAAAGTTAGAGTGAGAGTATTCGGGCAAATGGGGAAAAAACTGATTGTAATAAAGTATGGATTATATACCGTTTTTTGTCAGCACCAGTAGTGGTCACCAAAGAAGAAATACCAAACCACCCTATAAATTGGTTGGGTGAGTGCACTTATTCCGAGAGTTGATGGTGGTCGAAATAAGTTTTGTGTTGCCAATAAAAAGGAATATAATTGTAGGGAGATGAACACATTGGATTATTTGATGATTTTGTATATTTTTCTTTTTTTACTATTATTACTATTATTACCTGGAGAAGGGCGGGTACTCTGACTTGGGAGAGAGACTTTTGTGTGTGGAAAGGAGGAAAGAAAAAATAGCTTTCCTTTGTATCTCCTTATGTTGTACAGTAGGCAAAAAAAAAACTACAGGTTGTTTATTTAACTGGGGCGAAGTTGAATATGTACGAGAAGATGATGCAAGTGTCCTGTACTGTTCTTCTTGTATGTATAACAGTTATTATTATTTTTTTGGGTATACATGCATAAATTTCAGAGCTAATTCCATCGACCTCAACATTATGGGACAATGGATTCTATTTTTTCCCCCTGTATGGGAGTTTTTTTTTTTTCAAATCGATTGGCTAGGTCCATGTATTGTTATGATTATTATTATTCTAACAATATGTGAGCAAGTGAGATAGGGAGAGAGTGCAGGGGACGAGAAGCCGAAAAGTCATGAATTTTTAAACAACGCTTCATCTATCAACAACTAATAAAGAAAAAAAAGGGAAGGAGTTGATGTACGTATTGTGTTCGTTTGTTCCTTTTCCATTTCCCATTTTTTATACATTTTGATGGGATATGTAAGTGTATTTATATACATATACCTACAAGCAAAACACCTCCTTTTTATCAGTCCGTATACACATTTTTTTCTCCCTGTCTCTCCCTCTGTATTTCTATTGTCACCTTCCACTTAACTGTTTGTGTGTAGGTCTGGAAAGGACGAGACATTTTTTCTTCCCCCTTCTTTTTCTTTCTCTCTCGTCTATTACCCTTCTCTATAGATATTGTCCAGTGGACACCATTCCCCCATTGACAAATGACAATCACAATGATTACACCTTCTGTATACATTTTCCCTCCTGTACTCCTGTTTTTTTCCCCCCTCCACCTTTTGTATTTACACCATACCTAGATTCTGCTCAATCTTGTGGCAGAGAAAGGGGGAATGTATTAGTATGAAGAAAGTGGAAAGTGTGAATTATTTTGCATGTTCCTTTCTCTACGGCCTCGCATATCTCTACACGCTTTGGTACTTTGTCAACATGGGAGTTTTTAAAAGGGACTTGTATGTAAAATTCATATTCTCACTTTTCATTTTTCCATATTTTTTTTTTGTTGCTGCTTTGTAATATTTACGGCTCCGTGTGAGTTGGTTTGTGTGCATCTCGGCTTGTGCCCCCTTTTCTGGCGCTTTACCCTGTCCATACATTACCTTTGTACGCGGAAGCAGTGAATAGGGGGAACCAAAAAAAAAAAACATAACACTAATAACAATATGGGTTCAGCAACTAGCAAAAGAACTACTATTAAACTTTTCCCTCTCTCCAAATCTACCTTAGCTCTACAAGGGTTCCACATAATGAGGAAGCCAACCGTGAAGCTTCGGGACTGAGAGTGAAAGTAAACTTGGGGGAGAGGGAAATTGAAGCTAATACGCATTTTAAAGATATTCTAGACTCTATTGACATTATTTTTATAGCTTGCAAGAAAATACTAAATATTGTTCTTCCAATAGTCCACATGCAGATGCTTTACATGAACGCCATACATATTAGGTTTCTAAACTGGAATCCGTGGTTTAAAGCAATGAAATACTCATTTGCATTATGGGTGCTATTTGCTTACATAATAAGATGTGCATATAAGGCGCTTGTTGCCTCATTAAAACCGAAGATTCCGTGCCGCCTTGTTCATGATCAAGTTTTTTTTTGTCATAAGTTCTGTTTGTAGCTTTCAACCCAGGAAGCGAAGGGCTCACTATTTAGCTCCAATTTCTGTTTTATATATAGGACAACTAATATGTTCATGCCGTCTACGTCCGGGAAAGGCGATCGTACAAGGAACCCACGCAAGATGTAAAACAGTAAAAGACGCGTTCGGAGCTAATATATTTTTTGCAGATTCACCACCAAATATACTTAAAAAATTGTGCCAGTTCGACCCATAGCAGGAGAGAATTTTGAAAGTTCTAATTTCAAAAACACACTAAAGCGGAGATCCCAATTTTCTTATGAGATTTAGCATGCACACTTCCATTTTTTATGTCTTTTACCTTGTCTCTTCCTTTCTTCAGGCCCTTTCTCTCTCTCAACTTTCTCTTGTCTCGCTCTTTCTCTCGTTTGTCACGTTGTTTCTTCCTCGTTATCTCGCTCTTTCTCTCTATTGTTTTGCCATTTCTCCCTATCTAGTTTCTCCGTTTCTTTCTCATTTCTCAGTTGCTGTTGTTTTAGGCCTATCTCCAGTAAACAGAGGAAATTCAAAAAAATAAAAAAAGTGTTCTAGATACTTGTACATACATAAATACATACTCCACATACTAAAGTCGATTTTCATTTAAATCAACCAATTCATCGGCTTTACGCCAGTAGAAACAGGGAGAAACCCTGCTTTTTGGCCTATTTCCGACGAACATAGGCGACAGTGGAAAAACAAAAAATTAGGGTGGGAGATAAGACCACATACAAGCTCTGACCGAATTTCATGAAAATCTGCATAACGACCTTTGTGTAAAACGCGAAGCGCTCTGGTGTCCCTTGAGGCGGTCAAAATACCACCAAACAAGGTTTGCAAGTGCTCTCTGGCACGAGGCTATCGCTTGAGGGAGTTTCGCCAAGAAATGAGGTCTACGCCTAGAGAAAATTGGAAAATAGCTATTTATTATTGAAATAGTTTATACACCTATATAAATATGTATGTAACTAAATACCTTCTACGTATGAAACAATTTAATTGCGTGTAGCGCCTGTACCCAGTATTTCGGGACGACAGTAAATTGATTAATTTTGACTTTTTGACACTGGTGGCTCTTTTTATAATCTGAAAATAACCTAGCGCTACTCACTAAGCTACACTATGCGCGAAAACATATCTAATCATGCCCCTTGCGCGACATTGAAGTAAAGAATGAGTCAACAAGGCAAATGCGCCGCTACTTCGTCCCAAAATGCATATTTTATCACTTATTTTTTTGTATGTACTTTGTAGATTTTAGTTTAAGTTATTCTAATTACATATGTGCGTAATAAGATATTTGGATAATTTATTGCGTCCATTTTTTATTTATACATAAATGGCTGATTCATTGCTTAATCCCTTTCATGAAACCGCTTCTCTCACTGCATTCTGCAAGATGAAAAAGAAATTCCAAGACGGTGTCAATTTATACCGTATGTTACTAATAGTCAAAAAATGCAATCGGATTTTCTGCTCATATCTGAAGACACGAGAGCATTAGCTTGTTGGAGTGCTATGGAGTCCAGCTTTCAGAATTGATAAGCAGTTTTATTCAAAACCTTTAAGTTTTAAATAATGGCAAGTGAAAGGCGTTAAAAAAATCGAATGTAAACATTTGGGGGTTAAAAAATTTTCGTCCTGTGCAATTTTAGTTTTTTCCAATTTTTTCAGGATCTTAATGAATTTTTGTATTTATCTTTTTTTGACTGCTCTTTCTTGGTAAAAATTTTCCATAAGATGCAAAATTCAATTTCTACCTGGAGATTTTACCTGAAAAAATTTTGCTTTCTACTATCAGAGATATAAAACTTGAATTTAAGTAGTTGCAGTAAGATTTAATTATCCAGCATCTTTACTCTTCTGCCAACGTCACTGTAAAACTTACGAAATTGACAATGACAAATATTGCGGAAAGATCATTTGACCAAAGGAATATCGACATCATTGGGAGTTTCCTTCGGCCGGGTAGATTATTTGCGAAAAGTTCCTTAAAACAATTCTTCACGGATTACGCATGCTGCCGGTGTCGCTAACATGGGAAAAACGTCATGAGTTTATTTTCCCATGCCTTTTGAACAGAAATGTTTCAGATGAAAACAATTACCTTTTTGTCAAGTTCCACATTTTTTCACCCTGAATTGTGTAGGAATGAGATGATTCAAGTACAAAGTATTGCTACGGTCTTCTTTCCCATGTTCTTCTGAAAGGCATAATGTGATATTTTATGTGGTAGAAAAACATTCTTCATCTTTTTTTTTTATTTGCGTTGCATATGTCACTGTATACACCGCCCAAGAATAAAATAGCTTGCGTTCCCCCTCGGAGGAACAACAGGAAAAAGATATGCCTCCTACTTGTTCTTGCCGTTCTTTCCCCACCCTTTTATTTTCACTTTCACACTATCCTCACATTGCCACCTTTTTCACTCGGTCTCTTTCTCTCATTCCTTGCGGAAAACTCTTAAAAAAAAGAGCTCAAAAAAACTTACAGTTGTGGAACCTTCAAATATGTCTTAAGTTTTCCCTGCAAAGACCTGCATCTATGATTGTGTAAGGCTGTTGTAAATTTATCGGTAGTGAGTGCTTTCCAAAGGAGAAAAATAATACACGCAATGGAATGTCTGTCGTAGTTGGATCTAAATGTTCTTATTTGTATTAAATGTATTTGTAATTATGATAAGCTTTATAATCATTCATCCTGCCACTCTTTGTACAATTGGCTCAGGGACCCTTAACTGAAATTAAAAATCCTTGAGGTGGAACTTTCTATGTCGGTGTAATTATTTTTAGAACAGATTCCAATTCCAAGGCCGGAGAAAGTCGTGATGTAATTGTTTTGATTCTGGTGATGCTTTCAGCCTCAAGTCCATTCACAAGGGAACTTTCTATCTCATCTTGGGAGAAAAATCGGAAGACTATAACCGGTTTCCATTTGTACTTGAGGAAGAAGGGGAAATCCAGAATTTTCCCTGCGCCCTCCGCTATTTTCTCCCATCTCTTTCTCTCTCTCTCTCTCTCTCTCTCTCTCTCTCTCTCATCCTCTTCCTTGAGGTATCACAGAGAAAAGAAAGAGAGAGAGAGAGAGACCTTAGAAATGAGGGAAAACGTATATTGTCATGAAAGATAAAAAGAAGCTATTGTGTTGGGGAAAGAGAATGTGTAAGTACCCACATGCTGCATGGTGGTGGTAGTAGTAGTAGCATTGTGTCAGAAAGAATAAAAAAATGTTGGAGAAAATATGCTTTTTTGCCTCCTTCTTTCTTTTTCCCCCTTTCTCTACCTATGGTATAAGTATCATTATGTTGAATTCACGCCTTTTCTTTCTGTTCTTCCCTCTTTCTCTCTCTCTCTCACTCTCTTCGCCGTCTATTCAGATTTTGACTTGCCTATTATATTTTCCCCCAAAAGAATAAATGGAATCAAATGAATGAGGACAAGAGAGTCCCTCAAGTCTCAAAATCCGCCAGCCAACAAATCCGCCTTCCCCAAGCATGCTATGCATAATATCCAATTTACTTACAATAATATGTTAGTTTTCTATTCTATACAAATTCTCTCTCGCTCTCCTTCTCTCTCTCTCTCT
>JAQGBT010000286.1:0-60613 GCA_034698585.1 Disparrhopalites patrizii
CTGTATCCTTTCTGTATATTCGGTGTACCTCTACGTATGAAGAAAAATCTAGAACTATTTTACTGGAGTATTGATTTTCCACCTTTCTCTTGCTATACGATATTTTCTCACTTTCACTTTATTTTTCTGCAAATTAAAAAAATTCTTGGGTGACCAGTTAACGATGTCTCATTAATTACGTATAATTTCCCTAAATGCATATTGCATTATTATTCCCGGAAGACGAACCATCGGATGGTGTTTTCACCCGAAAAAATATACTGTCCTTGAATGCGGTCATTTCAAGTTGCAACACAAGCTCTTTAAATAATGTTTACTATTTTTTATTTCCTTATGTAACAAGATTTGCCGGTGTTTTTGTCAATGGCCAAAATGGCCAATAATATGGTGTATGTTACAACACAAACTAATTGTATCCAGTATCCATTATAATATTGTTTGGAAGCTCATTTTGTTGCGCCTACAAAAAAATAACAAAAATGAGTGACCGCATGAACCGACAAAACCACACGTAGGGACAGGGAAGGGACGTTTCACGTTACCCTAATTATTATTATTTTTTGACTACGTCGCTGTATCCCTGGGCAACCTCTATCACATTGTGCATTGTGGTGGTAGTTGGTAGCAGTTCGTTAATATTGTATCAGTATGTACTGCATGCGCCACGTAGTCAGTAGCATCGTAGTAATGGCGTCGTAAAACACAATAATAAATACAGCAATTTTTATAATATTACAGCCAGAATTATTACAAATTACAATAATTCTAAGTTACACAAATATAGCATTTGGTAACAGTTATGTTATAACAATTAACAACAACAACAATCGTTCATCGTTCCTCATCCTCAATCCTCATCCTTCAGCTCCTCGGTCGTGTTATTTACTGTATAGCACTGCACTCCCTCTCTCTCTATTCTAAATTATAATTCTACCTGTAACAACATCCAGTATTTTTTATAATGAACACATATGTACATATATTATTAATATTATGGTATAAATTTAATATTGACTACTGTTGCTATCATAGCAATGGATGACTTGGATGAGCCAAGACGATGACACATTGTCAATTATTATTGTCACACGGTGATTATACATACATATATACATACATATAGTAATGCATGTCATAGAAACAATAACCTTTTCACAAAGGTAAAGCAAAAAAGGTGCAAGTGCAAGTGTGCAAAATAATTGAAAATACGAGACAACAAGACATACAAAAGAACCCGAATCGTTCGGTAATTCAGTATATCATATCGGTACGTTATACATACGTTACAGACAGGTGTTCAATTTAAGCCAGATCCTCGGGTCCGGATTCCGGAAATACGACAATACGACATACAAGATTCCAAAAACTTCGATTTGAACCGATTACTTTTGTTGCCAATTTCAATTCAAATTATGTATGAAAGTAAAAACAATTATTATTACAAACTTTTAATTACCCTATCGATGCAATTGACGACATATTACATAATATGAATTTATGTATACTATTGATATGGCATGCATAATGAGACCATCTTAAACCTTCATGCAGGAAATGTCACTCATTGTGTCTTTGGGATTCTATAGAAATACTGGAATGAAAGCCTGCAGCATTTGCTGGGATTCGGCGGAAGATAATCCGGATTAATCAGCTGTAACCATATCAGGAGTACTTCTTGCTCTTCATATTCGCCTTTCGGGGAGAAAAAAAACTATAGAAGGGCGTACCAGTGTGATTGAAACATGGAACGATACGCGTCAGACGCAGATGATGTCCGACCTCTCAGACAACTACGAAATTCCTTGCACAATCTGTACAATTACGACATATTTGCAGCCCTCCCCACAAAAATTCATAAAATAATTATCAATTATCTGGACAGTGATGACAAAGAGACAGCTCGGCTGGTCTGTCGCACATGGAATTCAATCCTGGTAAAGCACATGAAATTTTGGATCGAACTCTCGGATCCCTCACGGTTTTTGTACATGCAGACACCGTCACCGGAACCTCTTCGTGTTTACCGTGTGGTTGTACGAAATTTGCGATCCATCAATGACCCAAGGAACCCCCGTGAAATTTTACGAAACTTTCACATGCGCTCTCATGAAGATATACGAAAGCTTATTATCCGCGATGGAACCCCTATATCCGTGCTCCAGAAGGTGCTCACATCATATCATTACGTCTTGGAGGAATTAAATTTCATCCGTCCCACATTTCCAATTTACCCCCCAAAAACTACGTTCGGAATACTGAAAAGTTTGGAAGTCACAGTCACAAAATATGACGAAGACACACAACTGGCAAAAAATTTTTTTCAAGTCACCTTCCCGCTGCTGGAAAGACTCAAGCTGGATTTTTTTGCTAGGAAGAATTTTGTCCTGTATGTGGGAGCTCATCATTTTGCTGCTCAGCACGCCTCCACCCTTCGAAACCTTTCCCTTAATTTTGGATATTCCATTTCGGAACTTGACACTTATTCCAAGGACCAGCTAGCCTCAAATCCAATGGCTCTGATCAAGAAAAATGCAAAACTTATTAAGGCTTTGGAGAAGGAAAAACAGTACAAGAAAGTAGAAACTATGTATCCGATGATGAAGCTGAGTCAAATTAGTCTCAACCTATTCCTAAATGAGGAAGGACTGTCCTCTCCATGGAATTTGAGCTTGAAATTACTCAACTCGCAAATCAATTGTGTGAAAGTCCTCCGCGTACAACATCCATTGGGACTGAGAGATAATTACAATTTCTCGAAAATTATTTCCCAAAACGCACTCGTACTTGAAAAGCTCTCAATTCCCTGTGTCCAAAAATTCGATTGCAAAGTCCTTGCCGGATGTCATAATCTCCACTCGTTTTCCATTGGCCCAGAATTTTGTTTCAATCATCTGTTTTTTGGAAATGAAGGGACAATCATTAATTTTTCCCATTTCCCTGCCAATTCCAATGCCCTCAAGTCCGTCTCCATTTGTCTTCCTCTGTCCAAATCGGACATTCTGTGGCTGTCTTCCTCACTCAGCGCGCATAGCTTAATGGTTTCTGGGGTAGAGAATGAATTCTTCCGCCTCGCCGAAGTCATGAACATCCTAAATGAACGGAAGGACTTGGAACAGGTCATGATGAGGATTTACATGAAATCCGAAGCCAGCAACACTTTGGAAACATATCTTAAATCCCATCCCGAACTTTTCACCGTCTCCGAATATTTTCATGCTGGGGATTGTGGATTCACTACTTTTGCCGTGCGGAAGTCTCTGTATAAATCCCGGGGAGATTACAAGGATTGGGAGGATTACACAGACGATGATGGGGATGACATTCGCTTTTTAGAACCTCTAGAGGATGACGAATCTTCATAGTAAAAAGCAAAGCCAAACCAACAAATACATACATTTATAAATTATATTCTTCCGTCCGTTTGATGTACGTATACTTACATACGTATAAGAATTTTGTAGCATATAGCCCATATGTTTTCACACGCGAGTACTTTTACTCATTTAACAATTATCATTGCAAACTTAATTCTTAATAAAGTGTCCGTTGTAAGATGTGAAAGTGTTTCTTTGACCTCTTGTTAGAGTGTAAACATCCCGCGACATAACATAGCCGACATTTAACTTTTTTTTATGAGCAAGGAAGCTAATCTTTTAAAAGGCTATCGCCCCTCGTAAGAAGGGTTATGTTACTCAATTGAAAATGCCACAAGTGATGTTTTCCTCGTCTGTCATGTATTTCATAATCATAAATAACTACTTGTTACTTATAAACAAGTCGTGAATCTTTGCTTTACAAAACAGAAGACGAACATTGTACAAATTAATCCACTAGGCACATACATACATACGTATACACCCGTGTATGGCGTCCATAATATTACATACATATTTACATGTAAAATTATCCTCTACCCTTAATTTTTTATGTGTTCCAACGGAACGAGTCAAGCTTGCTGGCATTATTAATAGTCTCTTCCACACAAACCACACCGAAACTCTAATGAAATTACTACAATCTAATGAATGAACTCTAATCAATGTAAAAGTATAAAATACCTAGGTATGCGATTTCTTATTTAAAAGGAAACTTAAGTACATATATGGATCTTCACGAGGAAATTATACTTCTTAATGAAAATTGGTCAGCGGCTTTACCATTTACCCTACGGACATTGTGAACGCCCAAAAAGCATGGGCGCAGTATTCATATCCCAGCGTGACAAGAAATTGGTTGCACTTTCCCCCAAAACTTCCAGTCTGTTCTGCTCCAGGCAACCACAAGGAAAAACGTGACGGCTTTCTTGGACTTATTGGTCCTTGGAATATTAAAAATGCCATTCACGTTTCTAGCTGTAAGAGTGACATGCAATCAGTGCCGTGTACTTTTGCACGTCAAGGATCTCAGTGTGCATATATTTGGTGAACGACAAGGGAAATTACATACCTTCTTAGTCAGTGTGGTCGCTGAGCCGACTCTGAAAGCATGTGCTGGTGTTATTTTTTCTCGGAAAGGGTTAAGAGCAACTCAATTGATTTCATAGTTCTGGGAACGGTGAGACGCCAGGAGTAAATACTTTTGCTTGCTGGTGAAGAAAGAAAATCTCGCCTTAAATTTTTGTATATTCGGCGTAAAATCCTGGTCGCAGCAATGTTGGTGGAAGCAATTATTTTGTTGTTAATTATAGTTTATTTTATCCTTCGACTTCAAAGTCGCCCCGCTAACTTCCCACCAGGTAAACTAGGTTGTTTTGCAATAATAATCTATGACCTTCTAAATGTCATAGACAGAAAAAATTGTAATTTTAACCTGTATACTCACGCTGAGCTTATTTGTTATGATGGTTAATTATTATGTTTGACATTTGTCTACTTGAAAAATTTCTGCATCTGTAGGTCCCAATGGTGTTCCGTTTCTGGGATATGCTCCATTTTTAGGTCCCCTGCCCCATCGGACAATGTGTGAATTAAGTAAACAATACGGGAAAGTATTCAGTGTCTTCTTGGGAAATATACCGTATAATTTTTCAATCCTTATATTAGTATATTACAAATTATAATAGTCATTTCTGTTTCATAAGTTCATTACTACTAATGTTTTTGAAAGGGAAAATGATTTCTTTCAGGGTGGTGGTTCTGAATGATGCCAATGATATTAAAAGGGCCTGGAAAGCTGATATCTTCTCGGGAAGACCAAGAGACAAACTTTTAGGGATGGCAGTTGTTCCTGATGGTATTTAAATGTGTCACATTTCTGTTTCTATATTGTATACGTATAGGTACATATATTTATGACTTTTGATGAAATTATTAATTATTACATACACACATATGTATTTTCTAGAGTAAGTCACTTATGTTTTTTACAGGCATCGTGTTCAACGAAGGGCAATCCTGGGTTGAGCAGCGGAGATTTTCAGTGAAAGTTCTTCGAGACTTAGGCTTCGGCAAAAAATCCATGGATGAGGCTATTCAGGTCGAAGTTGAGGATCTTATTTCCTATTTTAAGTAAGTAACAATGGACAAAGGGGCACTTTATGAATTTATATTATTATTAATTATTACTTATCACATTCACATGTGCATCATTTTGTACGCGATAAATTAACTTCCGAAGGAACAAAACGGGCCAGCCATTCAACCCACGACACATTATTCAAATCTCAATGATCAATGCTTTATGGATGATTATTGCAAGTGAGAAATTCTCTTTAGATGACCCTAGAGCTTTGAGGTTACAAAGGATTGTTCACGAGTAAGTAATTATGACCTTCCTAACTGCTTAGTGTTAATATTACATACAATAATACAATGTACATAACTTGCATAAATATGCTGTGTGCATATATTCTGAATACATGTGTCAAAGTTTTTTGCATGACCTGGAAATTATGCAAATAACGAATGTATTTCATGTGGCTAATTGCTCTTGGTTGTAAAATTGTCCGTGCATGTTCACAGAGGGTTTATTGAGCCAGAACAAAATGGAGCTGTGTTCTTTTTCCCTTGGTTTGCCAAAATGTTCCCGAGGTACACCGGTTTTGAGAAGGTGACGACAGCGATTATTGAAATGAAGAGTGTCTTACGGGAGGTTATTGATCAACACACGAGAACGCTGAGTGATGAGTATTCTCGGGATTTCATTGACGTCAGTGTCAAGAAAATACAAGAAACCCACGACCAACAATCAAGTTTTTACAAAGAAGAAGGAAGTTAGTTTTTAATTCATACTGAACTGACGTGTGCACTCTATAAAAATACTTTGCATTTTACGTATACAGAGATGACATAAGGAAAATTGTTCATTAATAATTTCATGGCCGCATTCATTATTTGTCATTTTGGCCGCACGAACTGTGAAAATTTACGTACTTCCCCAAAAAACTTGGTTTTAAGTTAATTATTGTGTCTATTTTTATTTCAGTTAAGCATTTGATTAACACATTGATTACTTTCTTCACCGCTGGTTCCGACACGCTCACGTCATCCATGAGTTACATGATTCTGTACATGACCAATCACCCAGAAATTATGGCAAAAGCACAGGCGGAAATCGATAGTGTGGTCGGCCGTGCCAGACTACCTTCCCTTTTGGACAGAGCCAAGTACGTAATTCCATAGTTTTCAACACAAAAAATGATTCATGTTTATGGGAAAGAAATTGAAAATATGATAATTTTGTAATAGCATGCCTTATTTGGAAGCCTGTCTCTCCGAAGTTCTGAGACACTCCTCCATCTTGCATGGCTCATTATTTCATAGCACCATGGAAGACACGGTGTTTGAAGGGTTTCATTTGCCTAAGCGAACAATTGTAATGTCAAACTTGTTCATGGTACATCACAACGAAGAATTGTGGGAAAATCCTGAGAAATTTTTGCCCGAAAGATTCCTAACCCCCGAAGGGACTTACAAGAAAAATGACAATTTGATGCCTTTCAGTGTGGGTAAAAGGGTTTGCCCTGCGGAAAATGTTGCAATGGCTGAATTTTTCGTGTATTCCGCCGGAATGTTGCAGAATTTTATTTTCAAGGAACACCCTGATCATCCCCTGCCTTCCGTTGACAATCCAAAAGTTGCCTTAGTCCTCTCGCCGCTTCCCTTCAGCGTAGTTCTGGAGGAACGTTGAAATTCAATCAGGAGCAAATGAAATACTATAACATTTCTGTGAATAAATAATTTAATACTAATTAAACTATCGATTGTTGATATTTAGTTGTTTAGCCGTCACTGTTATTGACATTTATTTCGTGTTACGGAATCAATACTCATTAAGAAAGTGTGCCATCGTTTACATTTTGTACAAAACTCAAGTCGCATTTGCTAGGACAAGGCAAAGGCTGGTGGTGCAGAGGGCGTGTAGGTGTTGGCGTTTCTATCCTGGGCCGAAAATCTTGCACATTTATCACATGGACCATCCCTTAAAGTTCCATTTTCGGTTAGATAGGCAGTGGTTAAGGGATGATGGGGTGTCATTGGTGGCAATAAATACGTGGGAGGACTATATTCCAGATGCCGTCCTCCTGGACCTGTCCCGGGCGAAATATTAATGCTGATCGGAGGACATGGTGGCATAGGTTGAATAGCATCCGTGGGCTGATTGGCTCGAGGTGTCACAGCTTGGCGGAATTTGCATCGGTATCGAATCACGAAAAAGTTGAAAAGAAACAGGAGAAAGATGTTCAGAATTGCGAGGACTGTCAAGTAGCCGTTCCGTAAATGGTACGCCACCACGTAGCCCGCCCTATAGTCCGCTGGCAATGAGTTAATCACGGTCGTGGCCGACATCAAGTATTTCAGGCAGCCCTGGAAGCAAAACTGAATGCTTTACCCGCATAAATACATACATAAGACCGTGTATGCCTAGTTTTAATACGTAGTATAAATTAAAAATGATTATAATGGCTACATCTAAGTGAATATCAGGTGATCCAATCTTATTTCTCTTCCCACGGTTGACAGATTTGTACGGCGATCTCAAATCAAATGTGCAATTCTCCATCCACGATTCCCGTGGCGCACAGCAGCTGCTTGGAGCCTCAATTTCCTGGACTCCCTTTCCAAACGAATAGTCCAGAATGCCGAAGATTCCACAACATTCCTGAATAGGGAATTTCCTCATTTTTATTGTCATAAACGAGATAAATAATCTCTTCCCTTGCCATATCTTTCAAGCTGCTTGAATCTAAAATTACTTACAAATTTTTCTTGTACGTAGTCTACGAATGGAGGAGGGCTTCCGTACATTTTATAGTACTGCTTCGTGTAATTTGCCATACATGTTGGATTGAGCTCGATGCCGTATAAAGAGTATCGAACATAACCACTACAAGCAATGGCTATGAGCAGTCCAAATTCACACTTTGAAAATGGAGACACAAAATCAGACACAATAATGGGTTGGGTATAGTTTCCCCCAAAAATAAATGATTGGAAACGAAACAAATAAGAAAGCGTACAAACAGAACTAAGCTGAGAGACCGAGCATGGCAATATAGTGAGAGAATGCAGAAGAGAGAAACAATCACAGATGTGGTGCATCCAATTATGAAAATGCGAATTCCAACTTCGACCACAGGATGAGGAGGAGGACCACCAAACGATGTATAAATCCCGAAGCACAGCAGTAGGCCCAATGCATTTAGTGCCTTAACAAATTAGATAGTTTATAGTATTTAATTTTTTTTAAATTCGGAATGACTTCAGACACAGATCAGAGAGCCCAAAAACTTTAAAACTCGGCTTTGACACCGGTAGTTAATAATGTAATAGTCATTACTGTCGAAGCATTAACTTACGACTGAGCCGGTGAACCAGCACACACCAGGCTTCGAAGAGCACATGTTTGGGCTTTTCGGACAAACCAACGCTTTCAAACCAGCCAGTGACAATGCAGCTATGACTAAATGCAACAATTGCAAGTAGTGGACAACGGGGGTCATAAAAGCTCAAGTGTCGGTGGTTAGCTTTCTGGGACCACCATCCAAGTTCATAGGAACCAAAAGCACATGATTACATACATATTATTATAGTGATTATATTGATTATTCCAGTTTTTACTCATTGAAACATTAAAATGATTAGAATGGTTTTCGTTTTTGCCACATGACATTTTGATTGTACAAAGATACTGTGAAACCATACAAAACAATAACACCTGCGCAGAAATGTTGCTTATAAAGGGTGACAGTTGGCTTTTTGTTTCTTGAACCCTTCTGGTCACGTGGTCACTGGTCACAATTCACGAATACGATGCCCTGTCCATGTATTTTCGTGCTGCACTGCAACCTTTTTTTCCTCCAAAACAAACTATGAGTATTGAGATCCGTTCAATTTGAATTCAATTTTAGTACACAATCGTATGTAAAAAATAATAACGATGATAACATGATAAGATTAAGATGTAATTGTAATGTATGTAGAGGTAGACTAAGATGCCACTGTGGCGCAATTATATCATTCTTATTAGATTAAATTAAAAATGCTCTAGCATTTAGAAGTTCAGTATTTATTTTATCAGTCGTACATACAAATAAATTAGCAGGAATGTCAATTGTCAATACAATTGTCTAAATGTCGACTGCAGTTGTAATTTGTACTGTAAGCTTAAGTTTACTACGACCTACGACTAACTATGAAATTCAAAATCTAACCTAATCATTATTCTCTAGTTACGTCTTACGTGGTTTATTCGCAAAGCGGTCTCTTCTTGGATTAGGAAGTAAAATTTTCCCGTTTACAAATGCATTTTACGTATCGAAATCCAAAGTATAGATGTGTCATCCCTTACAAAGTTACAATTGTTTATTTTAATAGTGCCAGTGCAGGAGCAGTGACCAATGCAATGACCTTCGACTTCGACTCATCAATTATTTGGTTCGAATGCTAATTTGATAATGGTAAACTGTGTTGCAAACATTAAGCTATATTTCCAAACTTCTACAAGTAATTTCACTAAACTCACTCTAAATTTTAACCAATCTTTGGCAGTAGGGCCAGCACAATGTTTTGGTAATAGGGAGAATTTTTCTGATTGAAAAGGGATTCTGATTTGTGCAACAGCGGCGTGTTGCATTTATTTTTATTATATAAAAATATTTTATAATGGTAGATTGGAAATTAGAATTACATAATTCCTCTTCCATGCCTCTTGTTGCCTTGGTTGCAAGGGTCAGCATTCAAAACAAAATGCACATACCTATAAATATATGTATACATTACGCATTTTCTTGTTTGTAATATGTACAATTTGACCTTTTACTCCAGTATATAGATTATAATATTATGTATCTCACATACTTGATAGGCTTAGCAAGTAGAGGGAGCTACGAAGAAGCTCCGATTACAACTTTTTTAATTAGACTTCACATTCACACGAATTGTCAGATGGATTGTCAATTTACCTACACAGTAGACAGACAGACGGCGTTTAAATACACAAGTCCATTATTACTTATTCATTTAGCCCTAGTCATGTAAATTTTGTTGAAATGAAGACGTTCGAGGTAGCCTGTTAAGAATGGTTGGCCTTTCAATCTCCGTTTTCAGCAGTATTTCAAATAAATAATACATATGTACATACATATAATGCATACACGTATTCAATAATTATTCCGTTATTCGTTCCGTAATTTAATACACGTGCTTTTACTAAACACTTAGAAACAGAACAGAGAACGGTAAAAACATTAATATTTGGCAGCAATAAAACAATCAAGTCATAGGTTTCCATACAGGCAAGATTATTGCCCACTATTGTCCATAATATCTTGATTTTAATTGTGGATAGCATTTAAACTCTGGTTGGATTGGATTTGCACCTTCGAAATAGAGGCTTTCTGACTACTAATAATAAGCGTATGAAATTCCTCATCCTCCGTGTCTTCGAATACTGGGTTCGCCGAGCCGTCCGAGGATGCGTTGGATCTACGCTTCAAATTAATGTTTTCGCCACTGGTAGTGCTTTCCTGTGACAACAATCTCTCGCCGTCCTCCGTAGTTTTCACACTCACTTCTTTCGCCATGATTTGTTGGATATTGAAGAAAACATCACAAATCACCAGCAAGAGGAAGTTGACGATGACCATGCCTAAAATCCCTTGGAAAGTAGAGACAACACGAGAACGTACAACTTGAAATCGTTTGAATCCCTTCCAGTTACTAACTTTTAGTTCTTCCATAAGAGCCCAGCATCCCTGAAATTCGGGTTAAAGTGCAAACGGATCATAGTACAAGGAGGAGCTGAATATAGGAGTCAATGTAAGAGTCAAATATTTGTCTTACCATGGGTACAAAAGAAATGGAAACAGCATCAGTTATCTCTTGCTGTAGCTCCCGTAATTGTTGGCTAGCTACATTCGAAATTCTGCCAGTTATGTGTTTGGCCAATTCCGCGGAATCCATGTTGGGGTGTTTAGCATTTTCTTGTCTTCTAATTTCTTCATATTTTGAAGAACTAATGCTGCTCTTAATGCTCTTTACTCGATCTTGAAACATTGTATGGAGATGCTTGTCAATAAACTCCCTGGATTCTTTCCTTGCCACAGAAAGTAGGACTTCTTGGAGGTCGTCCGTGTTGGAATATTGTGTTTCCAGCGTTTTCAAAATGAGAGTTAACTTTGAATTGAGAAACATGTAGAGGTACTTCCATTTATTTTTGCCGCAATGTGCATCTGATTTTCGTAGCCTCTTAAAACAACAACTGTACGGGATGTCGAAGAAGTCCCGATCATGATCCACATAATCCAAATAGCTCCCGGCACCACAACAGTACCCCTTTCCGTGATCAATTACACTTGTTATTTGTGGCCAAAATCATTAGTAAAGCATCTGGTGGGCTCATACGTGAAGAAGATCAACTTACATTTACTTCTAGCTGCAGTTTATTAAAAAATGGGGGCGGTTTTCCATGCTTCTTAAAATAATTTTTTGTATAGGTCTGAAACTTCTCAATGGGAGGATCAGGATCACGAAAATAGTACATGACGAACGCACAACAAATTAAAGTCACAACAAACCCAGTATTTATCTGCATAAAAGAGGGACAAGCAATTACACACAAGAACAAAATTAACACCCTTAAAGCAAAAATGCGCAAAAAAGGCATCTTTGATCTCCCAATGATACACCCAGGATAATCTCACCAATATAATGATGTTAATGGACTTCAAGTCGAAAGCAGTGACGAACATGGAAAAAATGGTGGTCGTGAGTGCTATCACAATGGTGACGTTAAGTACAGTTTGTCCTCTCTCGAAGTCGTCCGTGGGAGGCGGACCATGGAAGTAATCCTGCACGAATATATTGTGCCCGAAAATTGTGATACTGAAAAGCTGAAATCACGAATGGATATCAATCAAAATATGTCATAAAACTGCAATTTTATTTGCTCCCCGAGGATTTATTTTACACTTACGGCAGTTATAATCAGTAAAATAAGGAGAGGGATTTTCAACTGCATTGGAAACTCCAATAAGTGTCCAGAGTTTGCAGCCTACGAGCGGCTTATACCAATGACAATGACTGGGTCGTCTTGCCGATTATTGGTCGACTTTACACTGGTCTTCCCCACAGATTTAAATCATTTCCGTTTTTCAAGTGACATTCTTATCCAGGCATTTAAGACCTACATGGAAGTGGTTTTAAACGATTTGCCGTTCAGGAAAGCAATGGTTTGTGTCTTGATCCATCCTCAGTATTTCAACTTACTGGACTTGCGTTAAATAATTATTCTTCCTTCCTGAAAGGTGAACGATAAGCGTAGTTTAGTTTAATGCCCAATCTATTTCCAAAATAATTTGGTTTATTATTTGTTTCCAATTTTTTCCAATGATTATTTGGCTAGACCATGGGTCACGCAGTCACGCTAGACTCTAGTTCATCTAATTTAATTTATTATTGTGTTTGCTAGAAGTTTTATATCTATTAATAACCCCGCCTTCTGCTGTTATACAAAAAACGTTTTCGAGCGTTTGAGTTCTAAATGGCAAGCTTACAACGGCTCCAACGTTTTACGAATATTTTCCGCTTTATTTTGCAAGATGAACCGCAAGTACCAATATCAGCAGTGATCACTGACAGCACCAAAACGACCTGATAAAATGACATAGAATATAGAAGATAACGAGCATAGAAGAGAGATAACAAACTAAAAGGGAAGACATTGAGCAAGCACTTCTCGCATGCAAAATCAGGATGACGTGAGACAAAGAATTGGGCGGGAACATTGAATGTTACATGTGCTAATAATTCGGCTATCGCTATAGTCTATAGTCACTATAGCAGACTTTCTCAGGATTGAATTATCATTTTATCACTGATAACTGATACTGATAATTTATCAGATTGTTAAAAAGCAGATCCAAAACCGTAAGTTAACTCGCCGGTTGATCATTGGATTTTGTGTAAAAGAAATGTCAAAAAAGTTGCCGAAGTTAAATCTTACTGGCAGGGAGTTTTTACTTTTAACCGTTTCCAAAGTTTTTAGTTATATTAATTGTTATTGATGTTAATCCACAATCCCCACAAGTCCGGTATTACAACTTGCAAAGTAAGGTCGGTCAAACATGACCGGTTCTTATAGTATCGTATAGATAATAATGTGACAACGGTGTATATTTACTATTTACAATAGGTAGTTAGTTTTCGTAGTTTACCTGGAATTTTTACAATTGATTGAACAGATAATTGGTTTACGGACATTCGTGTGTGGACATAGTCATTCTTACTTTTACTAGTTTTAATAGTGAAAAGTGTGATAATCAATCATTTAATAGTTCAGAATTATGAACCTGTTCCATCGCGATCGATGCACGAAAGATGTACGAGATGTTTGGATCCGTGTATTTCCTTTACGACCTTTGAACTATCTGATATTGGAGACGCTGGTCAAGTCCAAATCTCAGTCCGAGTATGATAGACTCACGGTGGCACAATTCTTACTCACGGAGATATTGGAACATCAACAGCAACAAATGGATACTGGTAATAAAAAAAAAATTACATATACGTAATTATTCGTTTGACACGCATTGTAGGTTGGCATATGCTACACGACTTTTTTGTTGCTATTATTTGCATGTGCAATCGTCAGGCCTACAGTTAATATAATAATCTGCGTGTTCCATTCCATTATGAATTCCATTATAAATTCCATGATCATTCTTATCAAGTTATGAAGAACGGAAAATTCAATGGAATCGTTTTTTGCTTCTTTTGCTGAATTTGGTTGACATAGCGTATTGCATACTGTATTAAATAGCCGTTAGCTTACCCATATTCGTGTATACGAAATTCAGACTTCAGTTCAGACTTCAGATTCAGACGTTCATGGAAACTAAACCAATAATCAGTACTTCAGCAGGCAGTGGAGATTGAATTTGTGACTGAATTCTCCGAATTCAGCTCTTCCTCATTGTGATTTTTCGAATTTTTAGTTAAACCGAGTTGTAGCATGTAGCATCATCAGGTATTGAAGTATCTTGTCCTCCCGAACCGAAGGATTGAAGGGTCCACATCTCCACATCTTGAGTGCTACAAGGAGTCGTTCACAAAAATGTATCTTCAATTACTTCCGTTCCTTCGATTGTGTTTTTTTTTTGTAACAGTAACATCGTAAATCGTAACCGTAAACCGTAACATGTGTTTTTGTTCACTTTCAAGTTATAGCTTTTTGCGTACGCGTACCTTGATTTAATGTATACCTGTTGACAACATGATACATGATACACATCTGATCTGATGATCTCATTGTTTGTGAGTATGAGTTGTACGAGTGTGTGGGTGAAGTGGTTTTAATTTGTAATTGCGTGAGAGCGTGACAGCGTGAGACAGTGGGAATAGGAAATGGAAAATATGTACATAACATTGACAATTGACACATCGAGTATTGTAAAAATGTAAGTGCTACTTTTGAAAAAGCATTACGCTATTACGCATAATAGGTAGATTAGATAGGCGCAATAATTGAGTTGAAGTTCAAAATTGCGATTATTAATAATTAATATAGTTCTGCTTTTCTAGTAAACTATGAAATTAAACATACAATAAAATTGTTCGTAGTCTTGACATTTGCATTTTGGTGTCCAAATCCGAAGTCCAAATTGGATTGATAACATTAATACTTAATACAACAACTATGATCTATGATACCCAACAGTGGTGTGCTTCGTGTGATGTCATAACAGTTGACTTCACACCCGCGGTTGGATGTAGGCTCGTAGGATGAGTAGGGTCAAAGTGTGTTAGCTGGCGATGTCAATTCACGTAGCTCTAACTCTAACCTTTTAAAGCTATCGGGTGTTAGATTTATGTTTAACAAAAACTAAATAAGTCATAACGAGTATGACAAGCTGTAGTTGCCGTATTGGAATTATTGGGGGAACAGAAGAATAGGAGAGGTAATCGATTAATCTCATGTGTATATCAAAACGTCGTCAGCGTGTATGTGTATATATAGGTTTACATTCAATATAAAATACTTACGTATATCTTTACATATAATAAAGAAACTCAGTTGGTTTTTGTGTACCTATTTGCATTTACTATGTTATGCATTACTCATTGCTGCTTCTCATTTTTGTGTGTTAGAGATTAACCAGTATCTACATTTGCTTGATACATTGTTCACTGGGGCGATCAGGGAAAGCCCGGAAGGCGAGGCCACGAAGAAATTAGTAGAATTACTTTGGAAGCACAACAATGAAGGTACAAATTTGTAACTCCATTACTAATCTGAATGGCAACCTCTTTTCGTTTCTAATGTTCATCCATTTCTACACGACGACCACATTCTGCCCACCAATAAAGCAGCTGTAGTTTGCAGTTACAGCTTTTAAGAGTACCAGCTTGATTTGGATTAAATTAATTGCAACATTAATTAAAATTTTTTGCACAGGCACAATTGACTTTGGCGGAACCAAAATACCAGAACTACTGACTCAAACATTTAATTCGGATCGTCTAGAAGATATCCTCCTTGAAGCCTTGATGTATCCAAGCGATGAATCTCAATTCAACTCCCTAATTCTGGCTTGTTCTCCAAATAATCCGCAAATTTTTCAGTCGGCCATGTGGTTACTGTTTAAAATATTTTGCCGGAGCAGATATCATTCCAAAGTCATGGAGTTTTGTCAAACTTTTCTTTCCTTGTTAAGAAACAAGTATTCTTATCTCAGTCGCAAATTCTTTCCAAAATACCTTCACCCGGTTCTAGTCACGTATGAATATTTTGAACGAGAACTGAAATCAGAAAATCTTTGTCGGCTCCGCTACAACCAGCCCGTATTTCAGTCAATTTTACACTGCCTGGAAAGTGTGTACAACCCACTGAACTTAACGAGGCTGTCCCATTTAGATGCGCAAATGTGTTCTTTCTACATTGCTACAGCTTGTCCGCTGTACACAACTCTGCTATGTAATGTTGTCCAAAAACAGGAATTACGGTGTAATAATTTCCCATGTTTGTGGCGACATTTAAAATCTGGGAAAAGTTAGACACGGGACTATTATGAATCAAACTCAGCTGTCAGCTCAGTAATAGTTAAGCTAAGCGTGTTCGCAACTTCGGACGGCTTTGAGTGACATATTGCCAAATATTTTCAGGGTGTGTTTCTGTTTATGCGTAACTAACTAAACACGCACAAACTATTACTTTTACGAATTACTTGAAAGTTTATTTGAATTCATACATTTTAAGGTATGGAGCCAGTTTCAGCTGTGTGTAAAGTATGAATACTTATGTTTTGGTAAATGCAGAAAATAAAACGTTTGACTGAAATGAGGGAAAGTTTTTTGTTTTTTCAGAGGATTGCTGCGCGTATATTATGTAGGTATAGGTACTTACTTATATTATTTACATATGTACCTATATTGCTGAATAGTACATACATGTATACATGTCAATTATATGTTATGTATATTTATATATAAATGCTGTGTTTTGCTAAGTAAATATGTACGTACACGTGCTTCTTTACTTCTTTCCATTTGCACGTCGTCTGGGGAGAAGAGCCCATGTATGTAGATGTGGTTTGCTGTAAAACCAAATAATTTAAATAGTTTTGCTGTATTATCATGCGTCTGTATCCTCTGACTACAGACGATTTGCTCTCACCTTTTGTGTGTGAGTAATGTTGGTATTTATGTGCATTTGCATTACTCTTGCACACATTTGCTTCTTGTAAGAACAAAACACGGAAGTCCAACTGCAGGAACTGTTTTTGGAGTCAGCTAATTGTTTGCCACATTCCACGTTTATGCATGTATTTACGCGCTAGATTTATTGCGAATAGATTTATTACGCCTGCGGTTCTTAAGATTAAGATGCAGTGTGTACGAACCAATAACAATGGACTAGTTGTAAGCTAATGTCCTGCCGAACTAAATATAAATTATATGTGCGTGAGCAATGAAATTCCAAAGTACCTACATGAAATGTCTGTTGCGAGTACCCTTGACTTGATATGACGTTTGCGGACACATTTATTGCATTCGCCTGCCAAAAATGATTGTTTTCACTTATTACTCAGAAAGAATACAAAATCCTTGGTCTTAATACGGAACCTTTTGCCGTTCATTGCTTTGAGTATCTTCGAAATTATGTGCATGAAAAGATTGTGTCCAGTGGACGCACAATGAAAATGGCATGCTTTGCAGGTTGAAAGATCTACCCCGATGTATGCACGTAGTTTTGTTCTAGGATGGCATCCCATTTCACGTAGGATAAAATCTGCCAACCACTCTGTGACAGTTCCACGCTTACTAGATTACTGACCTTAGTTATAGGTTAATGAGAAAGCTTTCACAAAGTAAACATTTGCATTAATGACTGTGAAATATAGAGTAAGGTGAGGGATGACAAGGTTTGAAAGCAACATGCAGGAATACATTAGATATGTGCCAGTCCGCAGATTGTTATTATCTGCACTGGTTCCTATCGACTCTCATAATATATGAGACGACGACGTAGCATTTCCCTCTTGCATGAAGCCTATGTGTGTAAGGTATTCCTGTAAATATTCATTAACGAATTTAGTCAGTCGTCACTATTTTCAAAATTCAATTTAATAACTCAAGGTAATTCTTCGAACGCCGATTTCACTTTCCTGTCTTTGTCATTGCAAAAAATATTTGGGTAAAAACTGACACTTTCAAACTATAATCAGTCAGCTGTCAGCTTTAACAAAGACAGTATACCCTGGTCTCAATCTTAGCGTGGACAACTGGGAATTATCAAATAAACAATATTATTATTAGTTTATCCTGTGACTTACCCGTTGTAGTGTTTTCATTTTATTTAATCATGAGACTGTTAGAACTTGCGATTTTCGTGGTGATGTGTAGGTTTTTCACAACTGTTCGCTGTGATAATAAATTGTGGGCAAGTCATGTGCAAAGAACTGCAGCCGAAAAAGAAATTGTACCCACTGAAACAAATGTTCTGGCTGGCTTCCAGGAACTCACTACCGCCAGGGGTCCGCAATCGACAGGGTTAGAGAAAATCGAGGAGGATAATTCTACCGAAGATTATTTATCCGAGGAGTAATTTAATTTGTGCTATTCAATTGAATCAAATTTAACGGTGCCGATTTAATTTGTCATTCTAGTGTTAAGAAATTTAGGGGTAAACTGCTACTTGTTTCTATACTATTGCAGGGAGAAGAACGTAATAAATTGCCAGTGTGGTTTCAAACGCTCAGGATTAGGGAAAATCGTTGGGGGTACATTGGCAGACGATCATGCATGGCCCTGGATGGCAGCTCTTGTTTTCGTAAAATATTAAGTGGACAAATGAACAAATTTTTGCGGCAAAGCACCCTTGACGGTGCCATTTGACTTGGTTAAGTGTCTGGAAATATTGTTGCAATTTTACAGGTTGGAGATATGGTTCCTCGGCAATTCTGTGGAGGTAGCTTAATAAATACACAATACATACTTACTGCTGGTCACTGTGTCCAGGATATGGCTGCTGTGGGTTTGAATAAATTTCGCGTGTACTTGGGGACTAATCAGATTGTCAACTCCACATCCCTGTTTTTGCAGTCGACAATATCGTTCATCCGAATTCATCCTAACTACAACAAAAAAACTCTGAATAGCGACATCGCACTCATAAAGCTAACGTCTCCCATTAATTTTAGCGAAAATATATTGCCAGTTTGTTTAGGCCAGAAAGGAGCGCCTCACATAGGACGTGTAGCCACAGTTGCTGGATGGGGTTCACTTTCAGCTTCAACGTCGCCAGTCAATTCACTTCGAAATGTAAATGTACGTATGTATGTACAGTAAAAAACACAATTTTTTTCTTATTCCGTACTAAGTATGCACATCAACAAATCTATGTATTTCATTTTGATTAGGTGAAAGTTATACCTAATCCGGAATGTGCAGCAGACTACTTGAAAGTCAAAATCCGTATTACAAATGTTATGCTGTGTGCCGCTTTGCCCAAGAAAGACTCGTGTAAAGGCGATAGTGGTGGACCTCTGTTTGCAAAAAGGAGTAACTCGGCAAACTATGATCAAATTGGAATTGTATCATTTGGGCAAGATTGTGCCAAACCAGACTTTCCTGGGGTGTACGCCAGAGTAGGTCGTTTTATCAAATGGATAAAAGAAAATACACAAGATGCAGACTATTGTAGCTCCGCATTTTCTAAGCCTTAACCTTAATTGTTGTTTGTGAATAAAATCAAGGGAAAATTGAATAATGTATTATATGTATGTACTTTATTGCTTTTTGACGATCCCGGCGTTTTAAATAGAATTTAGCAAAAATTATTACGAATATTCTTACGTATGTTATGGATGGAAGCTATAATTAACAAACCTGAAAACAAGGATTTCCTTCTTTAACAATTTTGTATGAATATTTTTACACCGAATATTACATATGTGATGATGTGAGACCAGGGTCATTATTTGTATTTAAAATATTACATATGCATATTAAAAGATTTGAAAAGCAGATTTCAGCTTTTTTAGTACAAAATCATGATCAAAATTCGTACGGATTAACGATCATTTCTGAGAATGTCTTGATTTGGTCCACGCCTCGAACTTCTCGCTCCATTAATGGCAATTTAGTGACATTGAAATCTTCATACAAGTCCGATATCTACAAACAAAAGTACAATATTTAAAAATTCATGGTTGGTCTTCGACTAGAGGTTATTCACAAGTGTGCATATGCAAATGCAATCTACATTTACATTACAAGTATACCTGATCCAAATATTTTGCTTGAATTTTACATCTAGCTTCGCATGTTCTGCATGGCTTTTCACCACGAGGAGGAAACACAAGCTGATTGACAACAACGTTGTGTACATCGATATTAAATTTTGTCAATTCCTGCACCAAACGCTCTGTCTCAAAAACAGACAAAAATTCCGCAATGCAGACACAAACAAAGGTTGTTTGATCCTGAAATCAAAAACACACCAAGACGTTTGTTTACTTTACATTCGATTCCAAGAATAGTGCTTGTTTGTTACACGAATATAAACTTACAGGATCACGAAACTGCTCGTTAACTTGTTTGATGATAGGTAAAATTTCGTCAAGCTTTGACGCCAAGCTGTCCGCATTAAAATCCATTTGCAGGAGCGAACCAATTTGCTGGATGAAGGGACCGAACGAATTTTTCAACTGGAGGATCTTTCCTAGACCTTTTTCAACCACCTTGGGGAAAGATAAAAGTCGAAGCGTATGGCCAGTGGGAGCAGTGTCAAACACTACCACCGAGAAGTTCATACCCTTCACAAGTCTGAAATTGTATTACAAACCAATTGTATTAAAAAGATAGCCAATCAAGGTAAGGAATTTGAATAAAACCGTAACATCATGACCACTATTAAAGTGGTACCAAATATGTGCCCCTCAATGTGCATTACATAAAAGGAACATTATTATTAGCCAATGTCCCCTTTACAACCCTGAACTCAAAAAGCAGCAACAAAACCAGTTCGCCTTATCGCAATAACAGTTTCCAAACGCTTCTTAGCTTCAGAAAGTTCCTTACTTCATCACTTCCGCATAACTCATCGCTTCATCAATACCAGGAAACGCGTTGAGTACTTCTTGCATAACACTTTTCGTAACCCGAATTGCAGCTCCATCTTGGTCCTCAAAGTACTCGTCAGGTAGTTCGTTGTAGCCAATATTTGGATCGATTTCCTAGTCAATAAGTACACACATGTATAACGCATGCAAACGGAAGACAAAAATATAGGTAAACACATTTCCAAGAAATAATAATAATAATCCAATAAATTTACAAACTTACCATGGCATACAGATTATTAAAGCCTTTGACTTTCGTGGGAACTTTGCTGAATTTCTGATCAAAGGCATCGGAAATATTATGAGCCGGATCGGTTGATATAATTAGTACGGACTCTCGGACTTTCGCCAACTGTACAGCTAAGCTGCAACTGTAACATTATGAAACCAAACCAACCAATTTAATCCCGCTTTATTTGCTTCGTTTCCAGATTGATTTAACCATAGATTTGATATAGATGAAGAATTACCTGCAAGTCGTTTTTCCGACACCACCTTTACCACCAACAAAAACCCATCTAAGGGAATTTTGTTCCACAATATTTTTTAACGATGGATCCAAACTGTCACCTGCTCCACTCATCCTGAAATCTGTGTTACAAAGTTCTACCTTCTGAAGCAGCAAAAAGTTCTTGAGGATGTGTACACTGTTAATTTATATCCCAAATTCGTTAACACAAGATAGTTTACTGTTGATGCAACAAAAACAAAATATACTTTAATATTTTCCCAAACTTATACAAAAACCCCCTACCTTGTCTACGATCCTCACGGTATGTGACTTTGCCGCTGACAATATTTGGAAAGAAACAATCGCCTAAAATAAATCTGGCTGGATCTGTCAAATATCAATCAACTGAATCTACCACTTTTGGCCTCTTTTGACACAGGTATAAATTGAGGAATCACTGATTAAATCCACTATACACAACACAAATCCGTACTTTGCAGAAAAACGTAAAGTAAAATTCCTGATTTACAAATTCTTTCAATTGGTTCGTCCAACCATATTATTTAATAACTGGTTACTGGTTATAAGTTATAATCTAAATGGGTTTATAATAGCTAATAAAAGATTTAACTGCGATGAATAATCAAGAAAACTGAGCATGACAATACGAGTATTTTTTTGTATTTGTTTCGTACACGACTACAAATGAGAACTGTCGAACTAGTGCATGATTTTGCACTATTTTCGCCTTATGCTTCCACTTCCACTTCCAATTTCCATACGACGGCACTAAAAAACTCGCACTTCGACTTCGACAAGAACATAGAACATTTGATCTCAGCTAGTTCGAATGAGTCCGCGTTGGTGTGCAGCATTTAGCTTACACACCAACGTTGTGTTGAAGCACATTTGACAAAAGGTGAATAGGTTTTTCTATACGTAATGATGCCAATGACAATGATAAGGTGGCTTTCAGAATTGGTCAGAGTTTTTACACTGCATGGATTTTGATGGTTACAAACTACATAAATAAAGGTTAGCTGCACAACTCCAGACTGTTAGTTACCCGATTTTGATTTTTGTTCCAAACTGTCACTTTTGCACTTTTCTGTAGGCATTCATTTTTGGGAATGTGGAATTTCTACCTCCAAGTGTCAAAGGTCGCGGTATGACCTGCAACCAAACAATGGACCGTCAAATCAAGGGACCAAATGTTTTAGAGTAAACCCACATTTCTGATTACGAATCTGACCTTTGTTTTTCGATTTGGTATTTCCCTGATAATTATTCAAGTCCAAGGTCATCAGCTAATATCTTAGCAGGGGAAGGTCCAATCGAAAAACAAAGGTCGGATTCGTATAGTTAGCGACCGGGGATTTACCCTAAAACAACATTTGGTCACTTGATTGGCTTGGTCTCTCGTTGAGTTTGGTTGCAGGTCAAAAAGTGACTTTTTAAAAATTTTACACCGGAGAAATTTTGCAAACCCTGAAAATCGGATTTCCGGGCAACCTAATACCCGTAGCCGGGAATGGACCGTACGCATGTTTTGTAGAGGGAATTTCCCAACCCTTTTTAAAACGGAAGACGGGTCGTTTCTGGCCTTACAGAAAAGTGATGAATTCGTTTCAGCCGGGAGAAACTGAGCGGAGGAACGTGGAAGAATAATGCCTCCCGAAGGGATCCTCCCCATTCCTCACCGTTTACACGGGTTAGCTGTTTATGGTTTTATTATTATTGCAACGTTGATACCATTTAAGCATTTACATAGAAGCCCCTTGAGTTAACCCCTACAGTTCAATAGATACTAATTTTTATTTATCACAATAATATTAATAATATCGTGTTTATTATTCTCAATTGTTGTTCCATATTCCAAAGCATCCACAATAAAATCACATACAATTTACGTATTTATATGTACATCTACATATATGTATTTGTCAATTTATCCAGCCGAATTACTATAAAATGGAAAGAGAAGAAGCCGAACATCGACTAGTTTTACGCTCGTACGGGTGTCAGAGGGACGCCAGATGTAAAGACATTAACCATAAAGTTAGTTACATGAAACAGATTAAAGACAAAAATTGAGAGAAAGACGGTGGCATTCAATTGAAGATTCCAGTTGCCACTGCCGAAGCAATTTTTCGTCCATTGAGCTTGTACACCCAACCGCGTAAATACCCCATCACTTTGTTACTGAACTCTGTCCCGTAGTCAGAACTGAACCTATACAAACTACAAACTGAGGCTACAATTCTTAGTTAACTTATTCCCAACTACCGCTACCTTATGTATTAATTTAGAAATTAGGCTCTAAGCTATTTATAATGAATAAGGTCAGCCATGTAGTCCAAATTTTTAGATGAAGTAACAATTTGCTTATTTAGGTGCCGAGGAAATATTATTATTTACAGGAAAGGAACTGGTTACTGGATACAGTAGTCGTAGAAGATAGAGTGAAAGGATGGATTTATACTAAATGCAATTAGAAAATGCAGTCCTAAAACCAAATAGAAAGATAAGCAAAACATTATTGGAATTTAAAAGTCAGTATCTTCTACAAATCCACTATGTTTTTCTTCTTTCTCTACTCGGCTCTGGAAAATATCCTCAATTTCATCGTCGTACAGATTACTTGTCTCGGGGACGAAACAGATAACAAATATGACTCCCATGAGACTCACACAGGAGTAAGCCCAAAATGTCCCCTGGGCGTCTATCAATTCAATAACTTGTAAAAAGGTCTTCACGGCCACAAAGAGACAAACTTGTCCGAACGCGAAAGCAATGGAGCATGCAATGCTTCTCACGTCAGAGGGCATTAATTCGGCCATCAAGAACCAGGGAATGATACCGAATCCGAGGGCATACGATGCCATGAACATTAATAAGCAGGCAAGGGGCACCCATTCAATGCTATGATTCCCAATCATCACCTCAAAATCCATGGGTACTTCCCCAAACGTACCATTTCCATCCAAGCCAGCTCCTTGGATTTCCCTCAAATAAAAATAACCACCCAGAATCCCATTGGATACAAACATGAGTAGCCCCGACAAGATTAACAAGAGCCGTCTCCGGCAGAAATTGATTAAGAAGACGGCCACTAATGAGGAGAACATGCGTACAAATCCAATACAAATCGTCTCCAGATAATCGTTGATGAAATTGTCGGCATACCGGAAAATTAGAGTTGCATAAAAGGTAATGGGATAAATTCCAGAGAATTGTTGGAAAAAGAATAGCATAGTCCCTATGACCAGGGGCTTCAATACAGATGGCTCTGTAAAGCGACTACAGCAGTTGGTCATGGAAAAACTTTTAGTGATTCTTCGTTCTTTCAAATACTGTAATCTCATACATTCTTGCTCCGCCTCTTCCGAATCATTTCGTAACCACGTCAAAGATTTCATTGCCTCCGGCTCTCTGTTCTTGGAAACTAACCAGACGGGACTTTCCGGAAGAAACAGAACGTAGATCATCACGAATATGGGGAAAGCGCTGCAGATGAAGGCCACCATTCTCCATTCCAAGATGGATCCCAAGCAGTACGTGGACAGAATTCCCAGTGCTACCATTAGGGATGGTGTGGAGCCAGAAGCCCCTCGTATGGAAGGCTCCACAATTTCGCAAATATAAACCTGCGTAAACAAAGGAATGACGGAAAATTAAATAATTGTAGAATTTTTTCACTGTTATTATTATTAAATGAATTTAAATTAAATTAATTTAATAATTTAAATAATTTGAAGCGAAATACCTGCACTGCCGTAGAATAAAAGCCGGAAGCAAGACCTGTTAGTACTCTCCCAGCGAGTATTTCAGCCACACAAGTGGCTTCCGCGATCACCATCCACCCAACGAAGAAAATCACGGAACTGAAAATTATTGTCTTTTTCCTTCCAATCATATCCGAGATTAATCCACCCAGGAAGTTCCCCAAAATGCAGCCCACGGTGACCAAACTGGCTGTTTCAAAAATAGTAGAGAAAATTGAGTAGACGCATGATTATAGTTTATGCCCAGATAACGCCAATTCGAGATTAGTGTTACTTTTTTTTACCCTATTGGAGAGGCGATGGGAAAATCCGGACTTTTCCCATTACAAAATATTTTACATATACATACATACATGCATGTCATAAGGCCTGACAACCTGATTTTTTAGTAAAAACACATTAAAGATCGGAAGAATTTGTTATTACCAATCCATGATAGGTCATCGCTGTCAGCTTTAATTTCAGATTCAGTCTCCAATAGTGAAGGGAGTGTAACAGCGGAAAATCCCAGGATGTTCCCAGTTGCAAAAAGTGCTAACGTAACGCCAGCTACAGTTAAGATCTGCGATCATACGTAAAAAATCGCCACTATACTTCCAGAGTTTAACAATAAAAAAGCACTGCTCCTTCAACAACTCAACAATCGAACGTTACCTGATTTCGGTGAGTTAAGTTATCTCGCCTGTCAATCAATGGAATTAGCTCCTTCTTCATCCTTCTGATCTTCCTCAACACCCAGTCAGAGATTACACCCGGTTTTCAGAGATAATTGGTGTATACAACGTGTCAAGGTAAATAATTAAAAAAAAATTTTGAATGAAAAATGCTCATCCACAATCTAGTGGAAGTTTTTCTTTGCCTTGAATGAATGCACAGACTACTAAAATGAAACCATGAGATGACTACATGCTATTGAGAGATGGACACAAGAGGCGCAATTTAGCAACAACTGTGTGGCACAAGGATTAAACTGCGGATTAATTCTGGGGTAATTAAGATACCATCCTGCCAGGATAATGTAAATACCTAAAGACTGCAGCAATACAACGTCAGTGGATTTCAAAGTAGGGGGACTGGCAGTCCCCACCAGTGAAAACGTAGGCGTGGGTCTGGAGATTATGAATACTGAATACAAATCTTAACGAAAACAAGAATATAGAAATAATGCCTGGACTCGGCTTTAGAAAATGTAAGATCATACATATTGCTACTGAAGCTAGTCTGTAAGTACTGAGTATATAACATAGGTCTGTGCATGACTCATCAACTGGGTACTTTTTCACCGCGTGCAATGGAAACAGGAATTATAGAATATATAGGCTTGTTCGAACAATTTATGTAACGTCTGAATCCCTGAGGTAAAGTAAGAAAACAGTTTATTCCGACGTCATGTTATACAGCCGCATATTTGAACTATTAAGCTATAGGCAACTTCAATATTAAATAAATATACATATTTATGTGCTAAGATCTGCTACTGTGGATCCTCCTCGATGCCTTCTAACTACTTGACGGTCTCGTTTTACTCGAAGTCTCTCTCGAGCTGACTTTTCTTGACTCTTTCTAATTTTCTCCAGAACTTCTTCCGATGGTTCTGCTGGCTCTACCGGTTCACAAGAACGAATTAATTCCCGCATTTTCTCCAGTGCATCAGCTGTGTTTAGATGTTGCGATCTCGTACGATCCGAAAGGACAACGAAATAGCCTTCTTTATTAATATGACTCCGGCACTAAAATAGTCGGTGGTACAGAAATAAAAGTAAGTTTGATTAGTTTATGGATATCATGAAAATCTATGTACTTGTGTAATACTTGTATACACACTACCCACTAGTAAACTCTGTGACATTAATATTGCTTAATGTGCACTTTAACTGCAGATGTACTTGAAAACAAGTATTTCCATCACATTACATTTACAAATACAAACATTTACAATATAGTAGGTATATACAATACAGAAACGTTTTTTCAGCTGTCAGCACCAAGCATTAGCAATTACAAGGCAGTGAAAAAATCCTGCCAATCTGTCACTGCAAGACTATATACATGAAAAGGTGCTGGGATATAAACAGATACGGACATTTATTTGTTTCAAACAATTATTATGGGCTAGAAATCATATTTAGAAAAAAATGGATAGTACCCTGGCTTTCACTGTACTTCACAGATCCTGTCGTAGCGTGACTAAATCACACGCAACTCGAACGGTGTACGCATAAAATAGACTATCATGTTTTAACGGTATTTACACGCATTTAGTAAATCATAGTGAACAAAAACAATTTAATCTTTGAATAACTGCTACAATTTTCTCGTATTCTCCTTTTCACACTCCTAATCCCCAGTTCTTCTGATTCCAGCTTTTGAGAGGTAACCAGCGAAAGCGAAATTCCAAACCCGAGAAAAGAAAGCATTTTTCTACCGATTACAAATAAAAAAGTAGAACGCAAACAAGATACGGAGTAAAACTTAAAACCAAAAGGTTTCCATCATACCCAGTGTCAACTAGTCGGGTCGGAGTTTCTACTACCTTCATTTTGCTAGCATCTTGCTCTTACTTACTTTTATTTGCAGCGTATTTCGAATCTGTTGTGGAAGCCAATCCGCATCAGAAATTTTGAAACGAATGTCTACTTTGCTGTTTGTGGTGTTAACATGTTGTCCCCCTGGGCCACTACTGCGGCAATGAGTTATTCGTAACTTGTCTGCAACATAACAAATATTTAAATATGTTAAATTGCAATATTTCCATATTTAGATTCTTCAGTTCTATTCGTTCACATTTGAAAAAACAACTTGGATACTACAACGTGTGAATCTTACCTGGAGGGATGTAACCACCAAACTTTGTAGGCTCATTTTGTGGTGGCTGCGAAAACATGGAAAGTAAAATGCAAAATCATCATCTATACCCATAATACAACATTAAAAAATACATTCTACTCTACATGGCGCATACCTTGCTTGTGAATAAATAATGAATAAATAAACATATTAATGACATTTGAGCACTTAGTGTTTTTGTACGTTGTAACTTGTAACCTTTGTTGAAGAACCCACCTCTTGAGTTTTGTTTATGTCCAGCGAACTCGTGGGATATACCTTGTCCAGGGATATGGAACTCTTGTAAGTGGCCTGCCCACACACATGGAAATCCGAAAACTTCCGGAGTCTCAACACCCGTGGGAACATTACCGTTTATAAACTACAAAATGTATTGACCCTAAAAAATATTGTCCATACAACACACGTGTTGTGTACTGAACGCTTCAAAAGGCGTGAAAGTCACAATTAGTTTATTTGATCAACCCAAAAATAAATGCTTCAAACGGCCACGAACATTTTCTGAATTAACTCTTCTAATTTTCCGAACTTACAAATAATTTAATTGTGTTGGCGATCGGATATTGAAATTTAATTAATTTAATTGAAATTGAAACCAGAATACTTCCTGCAAATCCTGACCGATTCGCCTCAGCTTACTCACTTCTAAAATGCAGCAGGCGCCGATGCGCTGTTAGCGGATTTCGGCCACGTTTAAATTTCCCTCCAAGGAAAGGGCAGCTGCTTTTAAAGTATTTACTTCCGTTCAACCATGCCGAAGCCGAAAGCCGAAAATTATT
The DNA here is from genome assembly GCA_034698585.1 of Disparrhopalites patrizii. Lineage (NCBI taxonomy): Eukaryota > Metazoa > Arthropoda > Collembola > Symphypleona > Sminthuridae > Disparrhopalites > Disparrhopalites patrizii. Next base: position 28,924 of record JAQGBT010000286.1, read on the forward strand.
TAGTTATTTAGGTATTTGTTATTTGTTTGATTGTTTCTCATGACGCAAGAAAAATCCATCGTTAATTCGTGGTTGAATTATGCATTATTATGCAGTGATTCGGTGATTCCTGTATTCAGTTTGGAATTCCACAGAATAATTCACAAGAGGAAATTAGACGGGTTTGGAAATTTATTTCGGCTCTTTGTATCTTACACGTATACAAACATAAATATTAAAGTCGTAACAAAAGTGTAATGAATACAATTATACATGAATGTCTACACTGTAGTGTACTTATTATTATCATAAATATTATAATCTTCATCTTTATTGCTATTGCCAAAAATGTCCCGCGAAAGGACGTGGAATGTATTAAAACACTATATTTTTAATCCCGGAATTTAGCCTTGACCAAGAATGGAATGGGCATGGTGTAGATCATGAGATTAATGAGGAAGGCAAAGACGGGGAATCCGAAGCAGAGTCCAAAATTGAGCCAGTAATTGAGGTCATCGCGATCCGCATCGTGGAAGTAGCGCTCCCGCAAATAGTGTCGTCCGCTCAAATAGCGGCATCCTTTCCCGAATTCCGAGCTGGTGCAAGTTACTTCCTGGCTCAAAGCATTTAAATGTGGCACACTTCCGTTGTACTGTTGAAAATGCAATTGGTTGAGAAAGGCTCCGGCATACCGGGGTTGTGTTAGGTAGGTAATGTAATAGAGCCAATCTGGAAGTCCCCTCAAAGTTCGGACAGTCCCACTGGCCAAAGCAATTGAGAGGGAATGGAAGGCTACCAAAGTGGCTGCGGCCACGATTCTGTTCTTAATCGTCAGAAGAAGTCCCAGAGCATGTTGTTGGGCAAGTAAGTACAGGGTCAGAATGATGCAGAAACTGAGCAGCCAGTCCGTGGTTTCTGTCAAGCCCGTAACTCTGAATTGATTCAAAGAATTGTTAAAGGGCGATTAATTCACGTTCGTCGCTAATTTAAAATGGTTTAAAACTTCTATTAATAAGCCTTACTCATGCAGTATTCGGGACGCAATGAGGCAGGTGATTGCATTCAAAGGGAGTGAAGCTAGACTGTACGAAAATATGAAGGTCGTCCCCGTGTACAAGGCCTCTCTTGTTTCCTGGTAGTACCGGTATCGATGTGATTGAACTGGGATTAATTGCGGACAATTAAGGTTAACACCCTTTTATGGAGTTATTATTCTGTAATTCATTCGTTTTACATGCTTTTATAATATTTCCGGAAACCTTACACGTCATAATTGTGGACCATATTGCAGCAAAATAAGTCACGGCCAGCGTGTTGAGGACCAATCCATTTTGGGTCACATACGTGTGCTGGAACGGAGTTGAGGTCTGGGAGAAAATATTTGCCAAAAAACAATTATACTTTGTTCAACGGAAATAATTGCATAAAAACGTATTTTTGTATTTACAATTAAATATATTTTCAAGCTAAATAAATGGACCCACCTTCCCAAAATAGAAGATCCACATAATGAAGAACAAGAACGGCAGGAATATCAGTCGGAAAAATATTTGCTGGAGACCCTGAAGACTGAATAGAAATGTTGTCGAAAGATTCCTCCTACGATCAAATTGCATATAGAACAATTAGTTTGGGGGTTTACAAAGAAAAGCTGCACATATCTAGAAAAATTATCGGTGTTTTGGTTAGCAGTTTTGAAAAATTAGTGTGCGGAAATTACATGGCAAGTGTGAACATTTTGCCGAAAACCGACGGAGTCCCAAGAGCATGTAATGGAGTCACTGATCCCCTGGTTTCACCGGGACTAAATCCTCCCTTTCTAAAGCCATTACCCTCCAGTTTAAATTTGTCTACCAGAAGACCTATGTGGTTATTGGATTCAATAAATTTTTCATGGGACCGACGATCCACTGTTGCTAAGCAAACTGTAAAGAAATCAAGGGAAAATGCGCTTTATTTCCCACCATCATCTGGGGTATGCATGTCAACATACTGCAATAATTTTGCAGATGACGAAGGAATCACTTACGGTAATACATCAGCGGATTTTCAACTTCTGGGCAAGGGAACCCAATTGTCCGAAAATAGTCTAGCATTAGGCGAGTGTTTCCAGAATAAACTACATCTCCGAGGCAGAGGTAAGTGACGCGGTCCAAAAATGGGAAAATATCCGACCTCGGCTTCTCTATTGTAAGAACTACTAAACGCCCGTATTTCTTAGCATAATTGGAAAGAATGGATACGATGAAGTACGTATTCAATGGATCTAAATTCCAAGCTGGTTCATCCGCAAGCAGAACCACTGTTACAAATAAACAAAATTAACTTTCAAAAGCATGTACTTACATATATGGAAATTTTAATCAACGGCATCCGTTAGGTACTTACCCGGATCTTTGATGAGTTGAACCCCAATAGACAATCGCCTTCTTTCAGAAGGTGACAACTTGTCCACATTTGTCCCTGCAGCTTGGGTCATGGCTATATCGGACAGTATTTGCCTGACACGGCCTTTCCTGACGGAGGCGGGGACGTTCAAGCTCAGACAGGTTTGATAATACAGAGTCTGATAGACGGTGATTCCAGGCTGTAAATATTTGTCGTTCATCCCACTAACGTAGCTTCCTGCTGTCGTAAATAAGCGTCGGTTGATGTTGACGCCGTTCAGAAGAACATAGCCCTTCTTTATGCCCGTGGATCGACAGGCAACGACATCCAACAAGGCCTTCTTGCCGCTACCTGAAAGATCAAGATGTATTTTTTTCAGTAATTCTTTCTTTCGAATAAAGGGCTAAATCAGATTTTTTTTTGTTGAAATCCAATTTTTATGTGTCAAACCTTTAGATCCTAAAATGGCCATGATTTCTCCTGAATGCACTTCGAATGACACATCTCGAAGGATCATTCCACTTCGGATCGTGTGCGTCATTTGCTTCATCCATGTTGGTGGCTCCACCTGCGATAGCATAAACTTCTATGTAATTTCATTGGTGGATACTATTATGTTCACAATAACCAGTAAAATAAATCCAAAAATCGTTTACTTTGATATTGTTGTTAAACTAATTTTTTATGATTTATGATTGGTTTTTTACTGACTTCAGACAGACTTACATGTCCTGTATAGTACAGATTTACTGCTTCCAGAACGTAGTCACTGGGTCCAATGATCGACATCGTGTCTCCGTGTTCGACTGGCAAAATTCCCTGCGAGTTTTACCAAAAAATTATTTAAAATAAAATGATGAACTTCAAAAAAGCAAAAGTACGCTGGGTTTCCTTAAGCAGAAACAGTTTTCCTTCAGTAGAATTACTGTTTTGTCACATTCTTATTTTTTCCTTCCTCCCACAGTCACGGAGAAGACAGAGAAAGTAAAAATTAATTTAGAGGAAAGTTTTTAATAATTTCACGATAGTGTGTAGTCTTAATGAATCTAATTATTTTTAGTTGGTTAGTTGTGCCGTGTCACAGATTCCTCCCTTCCTTATGGGCACATGTCACAGTAAAAGAGGTTGACACTAATTATTTGCACAAATTTTAGTGAAAATTTTGTGGACACAAAGGAGACAGTGAAGTGCACTTGGTTGCAACGAAAGTAACGGAAAATGTCTGCATAAGTTTAGAAGCTAGCAAGATGAGGATTAATTACAGGTTGTGGTTAAAGCCTCTCGTCCTATTGTCAAAATTCACATAAACTCCGACTGCGTAAAAGTGAGTGCATCTGAGACTAGGAGACAGTTATAACAGCCGCTTGTGCAATTAAATACTCATATTCAATTCCCTTTCTTCCTCATTAAACGACCCTCCCACATTTTACTTTCTTTCTACGCTCGTGACGTTAAAAAATCAGGCTTCCACGATAAGCATCTCAGAGATTTTTATAGCACACATGCACAGAGTCATTTTTAGGACATTCGTCGTAAAGCAGTAAATTAGGCAGATTTAGTTTTTTTTTATAGAATCAACAGAAAGGACATCCGTGTAATCAGTCAGACTTTCCCTCTCTGATTTTATTTCACCTCCTGACTTTATTTCCTGTAAAAATAATTCTTTTGTATACGTCCGAATTTCATGAAACATTACCAAGCTCATAATGTTATTCATACCAGAGAGCAACACAAATAATTTCGGTCAACCGTGAGATATTTAGTAGCAAATAAATACTATATATAGTAAACGCTGTTTTACCTTAAATTCTCGCTTCCTAGGAAGATCGTGAGAAGCACCTCACATACCGATGACCGCCAAGGAAAATTGTATACAACAGTCAAATTTGTAGATTTAACCCGTGGGTGAAACTATAATATGTCAAAATCTTGAAAAAAGCTTGTCACCAAAATTCTCTATTTCGCCCCAATTGTATGAATGAAATGAAGTATAGTTGCTGTACGTCCCAAACTATGGAAACGTACACAGTCGTCGCCAAAGTCTCAAAGAGTTAGGAGGCCTTCACGCATAACAAAGTATTGAATGGTCTTCTGGTGTGTTTGTAATACACATAACGTGAAAATATGAAAAAGGAAGGAAAAAAACACCAAAGAATATACACCCTGTGGACACTTCGTCAACACTAAGTATGTGCTGCGGCAGGAAGGAAGCAACAGGTGAATTGGTGGGATGAAAAAAAAAATTTTCAACCTGTGGAATGTATCGTGATTATTAAATGGTCGAAAAGAGCTTTAGAAGAAAGTGGAAAGTGGAAGGGAGGCAAAGGGAGAAAGAGGGAGCATTAGGGAAAACTATGGGGATAAATGTAATCTACCTCATACACTGACAAATACCAAGCTAATACGAGCTTTAAAAAACTGTTCACCTCTCTCTCTCTCTTACTACTTGTCTCTTTAGTCTCTCTCTCTCTTTCTGTCTCTCTTGATCAGTACATAAAAAAAGAGGCTTGGAAATAGTATATAGTGGTTGGGAGGATGCACGTACCTGGACAAGGTGTAGGGAGGCAGTGAAGCTGGTCCTCTGGTACGTTTAGTAAATACAAAATAGGGGTATTTTCGAGCATATATACTGTACAGTTGGACGCACCTGCAATTGTTCCACTATTGTTGTCAATGATGATGATGATGTGAATAACCTACACTACAGCAGGTACGTTATTCTCTCTCTCTCTCTCTCTCTCGCTGAAACACCTACGGATATAGGTATGTACACATTCCTCCCAGGTATCCCCCCTCGGTAATAAGGGAATCCAGGTACCAAAGTAGCTGTTGACTATGTTTGTATATGTAGTTGTAGGGAGTTAGTAAGATTTTTTTTTTGGTGAATTGTCCAAAAAGACAGTATAAATGTTTTGTGCACGGCAAGAGGAGGTTCTTACGTCGCAAAAAGGGAAGGAAGAAGAGGAATCAAGTGGATATAGAGAGGACAAGAAGATTAAAGAGGCTTCACGCATTCACTCACTCAGTCACTTTTACAGCTTTAGATATATAATGTGGATTGTCAAGACGGAGGAGAGTTTTTGGAGAGAGAGAGAGAGTGGAGGGAGATGGAGAGAGACGGAGTGAAAAGGGTAATGAGAGACTCCAGGGACTTGTGAAGAGAGAAGGTATTGTGGGTACAAAAAAGCTGCTGTCTCAACGTCCTTTCTACGAAGACTTGTTGTAATGAAAGCCAAGAAGGTAGTCGGAAGAAGGTATGTCAGTACAAAATTTTTTTTTTCTCCCCTTAATCTTCCACTCCCATGAATTCCATGGTGTGTATGTAACTTTTTAGGAAGAAAAAAAACCCCCGTACATTTACCTTTTCATTTACCTTCTATTACATTCAAGACTACATAACCTACGGGGATTGAACGGGTAAAAAAGCTCCTTCAGACTGGCTCGTAAATGTATTTTGTGGGGCTCACATGCATATTATGTGTAGATGTATACATATACTTACTACAACACACACCTCAAGCTTTTACTGGGAGAGAGAGAGACAGAGAGAGAGAGAGAGAGAGAGAGAAAGAGACCTGTAAAGTCTCTTCTATATTGTTTTGTCAGTTTTTCTCTACATACTCACCTGTAGAGGTAGGAGAGTTTTTAGTCCCTATGTTTCTATATAGGGAAGTTGTCTATAAGGACCAAGTGTGTATATACATACATGACTATTTTTTTCTCCATCTCTCTCCCTCTCCTAAAAAGTTTTTACTGATGAGAATACCTGAGGGAATTTAAAAACCCAGTGTAATGTATGTATAATATTTTTACTGTGAGCAAGAAGCCGCTTAGTCAACGGCTCGACAAACTCTCCTTTTCTTCTCCTCAGCATTCTTCAATCACACTGAAATATTTTTAGGTGTACACACACACTCGGCAACAATAGAGCCTGTCCACAGATTTTTTTTATCAGTGTACGTTGTGTCGCCAAAAATTTAAAAAATAAAACTGGGCCCAACTTCCAAAAAAAAAAAAACAGCAAAGTTTTGGGATCATTTTCACGAGTTGACTCTTGTTTACTATTTAAACGTCCCGACCAACAAAAATTCCTGGTAAGTCATTTGGAATTTCCTGTGTTTAAAAGCGTGGCTTTAATTATAGACCGTTCTCAAACGTAGTTGTTACGCAATAATAATAAATTTATTAACGAGAGTAATTGTAAACTAGTTCATAACTGTTCCTGAGTAGCTGCAAAGTGGTTAAAAAAAGTGTCTTGTCCAAATACTTTCGTCATGCTATATCAAAATAATATAGTAATAATAGGAAATAAAGTAAGGGGTTGGGCAGAAGAACAAGTAAATAGGTTTTCATGCATTTTGGTGCCTCAACAAAGTTTTTTTAGAGGGTTGTTTTTTTTAATATAAAACGTTCTTTCCATTAACTCTCCCACCCTTTTATGAATCAAGTGGTTGTAGGTTGTAGTACAGGTGATGTACTTGCAGATGTGCAAGGAAGTGCAGTCAATACTTGTGTTCAATAAAAATTACAGTTGCTTCAACATATCTGTAATTACTGAGTGTAGTAGTAAACGTCTGAAGCGTGAAATGCACATACACACACATAAGAGCAAGAAATTCTTTTAAAAAGATTAAGGTCAAAAATATACTTGGTACAGTGTACACAGGAGGCAGGTTATAGGAGTAATTTTTTTTTTATTGTGGAACATGTTGGCCACAAAATGAATGTTGAGGTTGTAATCATACTGATTACATCGCATGTGAGTATCCCCTCTGTGTTTTTTACTGCGGCAAAGGAATTTAAATTTAACAACAGTTTTCCTTATTATTATTATCTGTTTTTTCTATTTGCAGTAGCAGAAAAGAACCACACGTATGTACTCAGCAAGATGAGACAGTGAGAACGGGGGAATACTAGAAGTCAACAGCTACCTTCAAATTGTCGATGTGAATTTCCAGAAAAACTAAAAACTTTTGGTCATTGTTACCATTACATAACTGTGTTCACTGACAAACAAATAACATGTGAGAAGAATAAGAAATACCAGTCAAGTGCTACATACATGGACACGAATCCTTGTCAAAGAATAAATAATTGTGTTGTGCGATTTTTAGCGTATGAAATATCCCCCCGCGTGTTTTTCAGTCGAATCCTGTGGACACAACATGTGCTATAATAATTAATTTTAAAGTCGGAAAGTTTGCTGCAAATCCGAAGTTTTCTTCAGGATGAAACCCTTGACTTTTGTGGTGTCCTGATGCCGGAGTAATTTGAGGTGTGATTGAATGAATAATTTTTCTTGTGGTTTCTCTTTCCTTTTTGGATAAAGTGGAGTGTTGCCCGACTTTTCACCTGGAGACTGTAAACGGACCCTGGGAGGTGTGTAATTTTTTTTTAAACTTCTAGCGATGTATTATTTTGAATCGGAAAATGTTCCGATATTGCCACCATTTCATTTTGCACTACATTTTCTGGTCCTGGCTGAGTTCTTACCGGTAGCATGTACCTACATAAAGTGTTCCTGAATGGTCGAAATGGTTAATCTGGAGTTTACATTGCAATAAAAATATTTTAGCGGAAAGAGCGGGCTCGTCATTACAGCGTTTACGGCCATTGAATACAGGGAGAAGCCCAGACAAACGATACGCGTAGATATTAATGCATGAAGTGATTGCATAGGAAGAGCTAATTTTCTTACATTGTACACTGTAAGCCATCCATACGAAGCATCATCCATGTAAAGGGCGAATGATATTTACAAAAAAAATGAAATCAGTAATTAATCAAAACGTGTGGTATTTCCTCAATGGGAAGATTCTCTTCCTGTTACTAAATGCTATTTTTTTTAATATTCCGAAAGTAAAGTACCATTGAAACTTGAAACAAGATGAGGGGAAATTATTATGCATATACATTTATACAAAATGAAAAAAAAATAGCCAACAGAAGGAGTTATACAATGTTTCCTTCGACCCACTCCATGGTTTGTTGCACACATTTTATTATTTTTTATCCCTTGTACTATGTAAACTGATGAGTTAGGTGCAAGCAAGGGCAGGTTATTTCTGTAGTTTTATATTTAAAAAAATGTTTCCTCACCAGAAATAATAATATCATGAGGAGCTATCACTTTTCCTTCTGCAATTTTACTTTCGTCTCTCTCTCTCTCTCTCTCTCTCTTTCTTTCTGCATAATGAGTATAATTTTTTTTATTTCCGCTCTACGTGCCCGATAGTATATTTTGTAGGAGTAAGATGCTCACGTAAAAGTTGAAGAAGTGATGCACACTTGAGATTTTTGGCCATGAGCATGACAAAAGGAGGCGAGCAGAGTTAAACGGTTCTTTTTTCTCCTTTGCTACGTAGTAAAAAGTGTTAAAGAGAAGGACCAAGTGTAGATATTGTGTAGTCATAAAACATTTCCGAGGTAATGACGAATTTTTCGTATAAAAATTATGCACGAAAAAGTTAAAAGAAAAGTGTAAGGAAGGAGCGATTTTTTTTATTTATTTATTGTATGTTCCATCTCTCCACATGAGGTGAAGTGATCGTCAAAGCCTTTTAGTGTTTCATAAGCCATGTATTAGCCCACGTATGCATGTGAGGAGGGATTTTTGTGACTATAGACTTCAATCCTTACTCAAATCACCCTGGGCCAAGTTATAATAAACAATTAATTTATTTGCAAAAGTTCCTAAAGGAACTTGTTTTTTTTCTCTTCTCGCCTATAATATGATATTACAGTAGAAATGTTTTCATGCACCATTGTTGTTTTATTTTTCCCAGGCGACTTTTTGTATAAGATAGTACGTACTTTCGCTGGGTTTCTTGAATCTCCCAGAGAGTTGAATCACATTTTTTTCCCCCTTGTGGTATTTACTATGCATGCAGTGCAAGTGGAGATAATCACCGCTCATTCATGTATTACTTGACCGGTTCTGGTGAAAATCTTGGAGAGGGCTACCAATATTTTTGCATCTTTTTGACTCAAAAGTTCAGCAAGAAGAAAGTTCAGGTTGTGTTGTAGGTAGAATCTTCTTTGCCAGAGGAATTCCTTGTGTATCGTGGTCTGTGATTACGATTTCAAAGCATGCGGTGTTTCCACAGCCATGTTTTTATATAATGAAATGTCATGTAATACCTTCGCTCACATTAATAATGGATACATACGTACACGAACACATGTACACCACGTCCCTCCTGAATACCATCTCATACTAGTCAGTTACTATTGTCATACTATTAGAGCTCCATACCAACAATTACCGTGCACGCTCGGCTAAAACATTGAAAGGAAATTTTCATGAGAAAACACAATGACGGGAAAAAATTGATTTTGTTTCACAGGAAATTTCACCACCTCCCCATCCACTTCTGGATAGGTGACTGAATGGGCAGAATCAATAATTTGATAAACATGAATACATTATGACAAAGGCCATGGAATGCCTCAGTGACGGATTTAACCAAATTAATATGATCAAAAATGTACAGAAAAAAAGTGAATCAAGTGAAAAATCGTAACGTGTGTCCGTAATCCTCGCATTCTGTAAACATCCCTTCATGCTCGACCCTCAATTCCTAGACGGACATCAGAGTCGGTGAAAGAGACCAGACGAGGAGTCACATTTAAAAGAATGCGGAAATCTTGAAGTGTCTGAAGTATACGTTTGAGCCCAACGAAAGAACAGACAGGCGACGGGGATAGTTGAGGAGTGGGAACAAAGGAAGGAGTCCAAGTTTAGAATTTAAGCTTTGTATTGACAAGGATGCTGAACAGGTGTAAATGACAACGCGTGTTCAATACTTTGTCCACATAATACATACAATCTTCGGCCACTACCGTTCCCAGGTCGCTTGTCCCTCCATTGTTTGTGGTATGAGTACACCAATGCGAGTATGTGAAGTGTTTACATGTTTATTTAAGTTCAACGACTGAGTGAATACAGAGAGAGAGAGAAAAAAAACTAACTGCTTCAAGGCTTTTGACATACCTGGTGGAAACTATATATATACACATCCTCATATATATGAATTCCTCAGTGGGAAAATCAATCAGCAGAATGTGATCGTTACGGTTAGGAAGAAGTAAAAAAAACTGTGACGAGTATTAGTAACATTTTGACGGGAGAAAAAAAAAAGAACAACACTTGGAAAGGGGAAGGAGAAAAAAATTGAAGTGACGAAGGAAAAGACAGAAAAATGCATGAGATGTGGGAAATGCAACAGCCTCCACAGTCAGACAGACGTTATGTCATCCCGACACATTCAGAGCATTCTCCAAGTCCTTTGAGAAGGACTCATGGAGGAGCCGGTGGGCTGGGTTTGGGTGGAGGCACTGGAGCTGCCGAAGACCTCCATGCTTGGTCAATCTACCGCCAGAATCTCAATTCCGATTTCACGGACTCGGCCCTGGGATCGGATGAGAGGTCACCTTTACCCTACGGGAACTTCCAATTGCGGGAGCAAACAGTTCAAAGTATACTTCGTCATCCTAGACTAGCCCCTAGGAGTGAATTAGGTTCTAATATGTACGCTTACTTAAAATTTGGACTCCCCCGGGTCTTCCCTCCCAACGTGTCCTCCCCTCCGGGTCGTCATCCCATGCACAAAGACGCTTCCAGTGGCTATGACTCGGCGGATGAGCGGAATCAGAGTCCTCATCAAACGGCCGGGCATCAGAGGAGTCGGAGTCGATTAACAGATCGAGCCATGAGTGCTGGACCTCATGGTGATGGGCTCCGGACGGCCAGGGCAAGATCTGAGACCGATTTGAGGGAAGGAATGGTTCCCAATCGGTTCACCACTTCCACAGTCACAGGTGGACGGAAACTTCGGGGTGCCAACAGTGAATCTAATCTCATTCACGACCAGATGCGGCCTATATCCAAGAATGGTTCGCAAGTGAGTCATTTTTGACAACTGTTTTTCTTGTTTTTGTAAAAAAAAAAATCTTTTGTGATTACTCCTGTACTCCTTCCTGTAATTCATTATATTCCTCGTCTGTTCCCTATTTTCCTTGAAACGGACTCTGTCATTACTCTTGAGGAAGTTTTTTTTTTCTCTCTCCCATTTCACGACAAAAGTGGCAATCGTTAGTGCAATTTATCACGTCATATTTTTCTACGATAATTCATACTGTTTTTTTTATGTAAAAAGAATATTCTGCTATTTTCCTCCCCCCCCCCTTGCCCATGCCGCCCTTGAAAGATGATTATATTTTTGAAATGAGACTTTGTCATGATGATTAATTAAACGTCGTTTGGATTCTATGTACGATTTGTTCCAGATTTCTTTAGTATCACGACAGTCCCGACCCGGCCTTTTAAATGGGGGGAATCAAGGATTTATGAGTCATAAAAGCGGAATCACAAATGGGGGACATTCCGTGTATGGGGAAGGAAGTGTGGCAGGAGGTTTGGATCCAGACAGCCATGAGTCTTACTTCAAGCATCCACACCTTCAGGTAAAAAGGATGACGTTGGAATTTCCTCATTTTTATTCATACAAAATCATCTCCAACATTTAAATATGATAACGTACATAACTGAGATTTTTTTTTTGCTCCTTCCTCTACTCAAAAACTATTTTTTTTTCCTTCACTCGCACACCAAAAATCGAACTTCGGCATCAGGGAAAGCACAACAGTTATTTTTTTTTTTGGTGGAAGTATCCGTGTGTGTCTCTGCGTTATAAACGAAGATGGTTCCACTAAAACTCTGACTGCCGACTATCTCTCTCTCTCTCTCTCTCTCTTTCTCCCTCTGACGACAAAGTGAGATGAGCCGTTTTGCGTTTTGTTACATTATTATTACTATGCGTATGCTGTGCGAATAAATTTTGTATAGTTTATTTAACGGTTCCTTGACCGTGAGGCGTTCTTACTGTCCGTATACAACTGGTAGGTTATACACTATTCACTCCACAACTCCTCTCCTAGAGTTTTGAAACGTGGCCAACAATGGGGATTCTCACTCCCTGTATAAAATGTGGACTTGATTTCACTATACCTACATGTATATGGACAAAGTTATAAAAGAACTTGATGCTATTTAGCATTGCACCTACGTCGAGATGTTATTAATGCTGGTTTTTTTTTCTCCCTCTTATTCATCTGACAATCTCATCCCCTCCAAAGTTTTTGATTCACAAAAGCAGAAGCTCGACCAGGATCCTGCTTCTAAGAACTATAGTTATTATGGTTGAGGCAAGAGCTTCCTATATACTCTTATATGTATATGTATACATATATACATTTTCACAGTTCTTCACACCGTTTTTCATTTCATTTTCTGTCATTTTTTTTATTCATTTGGCTGTAAGCCTCCATTTAAAGGAAAATAGGAAGACAAAAATATAAAGGGGTTCACCGAAGAAAGGGGATATATAGCCTTTAACCCTGAACTGTAAGAGCCATTGCAATAATAACCAAGTCACGTTGATGGTTTTCTCATTAATTAATGTTGGAGCTTATACATATATCTTTTTAGACGGGACAAGAGAGGAAGATTAAGAAATGAACATGACCGTGAACAAGGGAAAATCGCGAAGGAAAACGTTCCAGGGTTCTGATAATGTTTTATTCACAGTGTCAAAGATTTCCTCCGGGTTCGATTCCTTTTGATTACAAAGGAACATTAGTTCATTCAACCACAAAACGTCACCCAGGGTTTTGTGTCTAATTACTCCTTCGCTTTTAATCCCTATACAAAGCTTTGTCAAATGCACTTTTCGCGTAGGGGCGTTTGTCAGGATGATTGCCACAATCCAATTGCCTGGGCTCAACTTCCAGATCTCAGGCGTGAGAACGTGTTCCCTACGTGTGAATTTAATTGAATGCTAATCAGTTCATCTTATACAGGAAAGAAAAAAAACAATTTTGAGAGTGGTTCACTTTAATTCTACTCTGCATCAATAAACATTTGCATTTGGCTTGTGTGTAAAGCCAAAGGAACTGGCAATGCATACGAGAGGGTTTTATTATTCCACGGGAATTCCGTTTAGAATCGTCTGAAAAAGGACATTGATTAGAAAATTACAATTGACTCACAATGTAATTAGATGTGAGTAACTAGTGGAATGAGGGAAATATGTAAACTGTGCCTGTGCCGTATTACCGGCCTAGAAAAACTTATACGTATATATAAATGCAGAACAAACGTTCAGGGTGTACGATGCATCTTTTAGGTGTTAAGAGTGCTAATTCTGAGGTGTCATTAGCACAGCAGTAATCAATTTGGTTCCTTTTACATATCTGGCCCTTGAGTAGGTGTACTCTGCTTAATAAGTTGTTTAATGATTGTTTTTCCTAATCTTCGCATGCACCAGACACATCTCTTGTCCTCTTAAATCCTTATTGTTCCTTGCGTGTTGGTGTTGGAAGAATCTTTTTCAGTATCCGGCTCACTACTACCGACTTCGTTAGGTAGAAATATTATAAATTATTAAAATACGCTTCAACACCGCTTTGTGATTAGGCATGTCTAATGACTCAAAAAATGTATAGGCGCAACTTGTAAAATTAGTAATAATTTTCTTGGAATGCAAATGCAAGCATTTCTAAGGGGAAAGTCAGCAGTCTTCATTTCTCATTTGCACGTAGAACCAAATACAGGTAAATCCCTTGAGAATTCTATTAATGAGTAACATTTGAAAAATGTTTGTCGGGAAAATCCGACGCTTCCGACGAAGGAGATTTGTTCCAAGTTGGAGATGTTTTTCTACTGTTTGTAATCGTATCATTATATCCATTGTATAGACTGTCAAAATTTCCTTTTCCAGGTTCGCGGACTCTGTTCTGAAATAGCAGGTCGAGGAAATAGGAGTCGTGTTTTGGATGGAATGTCCTTTGACCTCCGGGGCGGGGAAATCATGGCCCTGATGACTACTACAGGTAATCTTTTTTTTTTTTCAGACTCCTCCGTCACCAGTTTTTTTTTTTATCTGTACGTGTATCTGCATCATTATACATACGACTGCTTCCTTGACATTTAATTGCATCTTCTAATCGTTGTATACATGACTATATGTATTATTATTTATGCTTCTTCAAACATATAATGACAGATATATTTGCTCAGCCGTACTTATACCTTATGTCTCGACTTGATCTGCACTTCAACTCTGATTTTTTTTACAGACTTGAAACATTCTTATACTTATTAATGTAGGAGTATAAAGAATCACAGAGGTTGACAGTGATAGTGCTCAAGATGAATTAGAGGAGGTGTATAACCTACCGAGTTGAAGCAACAATGGTCAACGGAGGAGTTATGAATGTGACATTCCCCAAGTTCCTTATCAGACAAGTTTCCCTAGGGCAGGGATTGAACAGTCACTCATTCTATTTATGCATTTAACATTAAAAACCCTGCCCCTAGCCCAGAAGTATAGAGGTGGAGAATAATAACAGGAGAGACAAACATTGTGGCACTTGATTTATGATTTTCACCGGTTACGTCATGTAATTTGCATTTAGCTGAACTCTTGGTAATTCATTATGTGCAAATTTTTGTATCCGTGTAGGAATGAACACTGATGTTTCGGCACATTATTGACATTTCACAGACAAAGACATTGTCATTGTCATACTAACAGTCATACCAACACAATAACCCTAGCTATAGAACGGCAGGAACTTGTTTCGTTTTAAAAAAACATACTACCAAGGGATAATTTTGTATTTATTTCTTGTAAAAATCTCCCTTTTTTGTCAACTGCCCATTGTCCGCCACAAAATCCGTCCCAATCTTAAGGTCAAGCTCAGGAAAGACAGGAAAAAGTCAGGGCGACATGGGCATTTCATTCCGGTTTTATTACAAAGCTTGTCGTACAAAAAAACTCCAAAAGCTGGTCATAATTATGGCGCTTATTGTTTCTAGAAAAGCCAAAGTAATGACGACAGAAAAAATCCAGAACTTTTTGAAATAAAATCTCCTTCATACACATTTTTAATTTATACTGGCTAACTTTAGTGAATAATAATGTATATATTTTTTACTTGTACTGTTTTGCGTAGGTTACAAAGGTAAAATTATTCCACACATCCGTAGGTTACAGGTTAGTAAATACGCCGAGGGATTTTTTGGGAGATGTACAAAGGCATTACAATGGAAGCTCAGAGCCCCGGTGTGCGCCTCTCCCCCTTAAGTACATTTCTCCTGTGTGAAAGATATACAAGTAATGCGGATTTAAGAATCGAATTCGAATGTCTGAATAAATAAATGTTAGAACCTTCCTTACGGAACTGAGGTTAGGCACAAAAAAAAAAACACTTGCTTGTCCTTATAGTCTTTGGGGTTGTGGTTAATTGTGAGGCATATAGCAGCGGGAAATGATACAGTGACAATAACAATGAAGAGATTCGGAAAATCCTTTTACACCCTCACAGCAAGTGGCGAGGAATAAAAAAGCATACGAAATGACTCGGAAGGGAAAAAGTGTCCGAATAAAAAAAGGCTCACGTACTACGTCTTTCCATATAGATAATAATAATATGTGAATCTCATATGGCTTCCTTTTAAAATTCACTTCTTCTCCACACTTTTCCCTTCTTTAATAACATGAATTGTTCAGTTGTTAAACGCCTATTGTATAACTTCTTCCACCAGACAAATTCGAGTCGCTGCCCTCACCTTTTTTTTTTTTTTTTTTACTATTTTCTTAATTATTCATAAAAATGTATATGCACGTTCCCTTCCACCTATTCTGGATGCTGGTAACCCACACGGAAGGCTTTTTTTTATATTTTTTTCCCTAACTTGTAAAGTGCGGACACCCTCTACACTTCCCCAGATCACAATGTATAAATAGTAAGCTACACAGATGTGGGAAGGAAAGTACTCATGAGGAACTGTACAATTGTCTTGCGTCTTGACATCTTGTCCATTAATTTTTTTCATTCCTTCTAAGCTTTAAAAAAAATTACCTCAAGATTTTAAAAAAATTAGTAAAAAAAAATATTCATTTTCACATGGCAGTAGCAAGGAATTGTTTTATTACATATGATTTCTTTTGCAATGAACAACGTATGATTTTTTCATGTATTTCTTGTCTTTTTTGCCATGTGCAATGACATGGGAGAAAAATGGTCTGAAAGGAATGGAAGCATTTCTTGTGCTCAAGTATTTTTATCTTGTACATAATTTCGTGTCTTTTTTTTTGTACACTACTTACACTCCCATGTCAGGGCATATGTAAGGGAAATAATTGCAATGGGTATTTTCTCAGTTTGTAACAATCCCACTTATTGTTTCTGTTTCTGGCTATGTTATTCGAGTGAGGGTGTAGTCCCAATCTGTGCTTTTCCAACGCCTAGGATTTTTTGAGCAATAATCATGTATAGCTATATGTCTGTCGTTCTTTGAACTGTACCCAGTCTATTTGTGCTTACCCTTTCTATAAAGTCCCCCCACATTCACACATATCATTGCAGGTATCAATTTATTGTTCACTCAATTTCCCCCCCCCCTTATCATCTGCAAGATCAATGTTCTTTGTGGTGCTTGCTAAAAAAAATTAGAAGTGAAGATGAACACATGTGATAATACTCTCACAATTCTATCAATTCAAGAGTATATACTCTTTCCCTTTTTATGCATTTAATTTTTTTTCGAGAGAGAGAACGAAAGTTGCGTTATTATTGCTAATTAGAAAGTAAAACAGCATACATTAGACTTTTTAAACCCAACTATTGCACTGTCGTTGGAGGGTATGAAAATATAAAGGTGCATGCATGTGATTTTCATTAAAAGTGTCTAGAATAAAAGGCGTACATTTTTTGTGTGCATCCAAATACATGTCTGATGCTAACAAACACTTTTTTTGGTATAATACAAGTGTTTTAAAATTGTACTCATATCTGAATTTTGGCTTTTTTTTTTGTTCAATGAGTGATTCAATATACGGTAAAAACATGTTTTACGGGTGGGGAGTCCCCATGGAGTTGTATGGTATATTTTTAAGTTTTTTTTGACGTGTTAAAACTGTTCATTAAGCACTGAGGTATTGAGTGAGCAGAGGGAAAAATATTCAACTCATACAGAATAGCAGTAATCAGCACTTTGTGTTACATGAATACGTTTTTTATACCTCTTTACACGAACATTGTATTCAACCTTTGTTTACAGTTTTGCCTTCCACTCTCATCATGTGCTTATAGTCAGTGGAGGAGAAAGGTGTGCAAGAATAAAAAATAAAATATATATATATAAAATAAAAAGTAGGACAAATTCTTGAAAAGGGAGGAAACATGGATTAGAGGAATCTGAATGTACCACTGCTATGTTCTGAGGGTTTCAAACTGTGTCCAGACAATTGACAATCAGCAACAGTGTAGTGATTTCACGTACAATCAAATCATATTAATACTTATAAAGAGGAGACAATAATGGTACATCATACAGGGGATCTTATCAAACTCATGTGTTCCTGTTGTTAACTACAAGAATTTCCGTGGAAAATCGTGCCCTTTCATTCTTGTTCACATTTACTGCGTAAAGTCTTCCACAAGGCGGAATTGAAACAGGCCCACAATGATTTCGTTCAGATTTATTGCAAAGGGAAATATTTTAAAGTTTTGTGAAAGCTCCGTCACATGCACATAGTCACATAGCCATTTAATTAACACGTAATTTCATGAAGACGTTATCCTTTAAATATGAAGAGAAGGGATGAGAGAAAACTGAAATTTTTAATTTTTTAATGCAAAACCTAAGTAAGCTAAATAAATTATTGTCGCAATTGTTCTCATGAAAAAAAAAAAGGTTTCCATACATTGTTGGAAGTAAAAATTCGGAGACTTTCCATCCAACTACAAAGGCTCATGATTTCTTAAGACTTCTGGGAATACATGAAGAGTATAGGCAAATGACGAAGGGACACTACTATAAGAGACAAGTCACCCCATATACAAATTCATTATGGAAAGCATGTGAATAAGTAATTATTAACAAAGGGAAAAAACAGTCAAAAAAAAGATCGAAAAGGAAATGGGGAGTTTAATTAAAGAGATTACCATTTTCTCCGCAATCCCTCCAACATATCTCGAATCTCGATTCCTTGAGGCATTATGAAATTTAAAAAGAAGAAAAAAAAAGCTTTTCAAAATGCGAGCATATATTCTTCTCATCTCCTTTGCAGATTAACGAGAGAAAATCCCTCCTTTGCTCCTACATGAAGACACCAAAAAGATCTTAAAAGTCCTGTAAGACAATAATAGTGTCTACAAACGTATGGTAGGCCTATAGTAGACAAATCTTCGTATTCAACATGCTTTTAAAAGCGGATAAACACATGAGCGTGGTTGTGGGTACTGCTGATGCTGTTGTTGTTGTAAGTAGTAAATAATAATCAAAAGGAAATTCTAAGTGTGGTGAAATCCCAATGTACATGCTTTGGGAGAATGGATGAGAAGGCAGGAGGAAAGGGAATTATGCAAGGTTTTTACGGCCAGAGTGCGTAATCATTTGAAAACCATGATGAGGAGGATGATGGCTTTTGGTATGTAAGCGTTTCCCTTCCATGTGAATGTCATTTTCCCCTCATTAGTTTTATCGACCTTCTTTCAAACTTCTTAATTTCTCCGCTCCTCTGCCTCCTAATGAGTTTCAACCACCTTATCTCGTTGAACTTTTTGGAGCTCTCACTTTCAAAGCCTGGCACTTCCATTACAGGTGGAAATGTTTGTGAGCTCACGTATGTACATGTATAAATATACTTACAGCTCCTTGTTGTTGACAACGTATTCACCCGGCAATTTATGTTGTGACAACTTTGCAACTGATGATTTGCCTATTAGCACAGGTTGACGAGAAACTTTTTACTCAAGTTATTGAGGGTGGAACAAGTGAAAGTTTGAACTTGGACAGTCCATAATCACCCCTGCAATTAATACTAATTAATAGTGCATTTATAATGACGGCAACTCTTAATAGTTGAGCTGAGGAGTGCGTGGGAAAGTCTCTTATGTGCCTTGTGTTGACAAAGTTAAGAGAATTTGTGTACAATACCGACGACGAAAGGAAAATGGCTCATCATCATGACTATTTTCCTGTTGACATCGTGGACGTATAGTATAGATAAATTCAGATAATACAGATTTTTCACGCTCGTAATTACACACAGCTTGTCATCCAGGATATGGAAATTAAAAATATTTACGCAACGGGACATGAGAGGACGTAATAACGTCAAGGAATGTCACAGTGAATGTTCGCTACCACCCATACGCCAATGTATCTGAATGTATCATGATTATGAGGCTCAAGAAATACCTTTTTCAATTGTTCATTTTTAACCACTAATTTTATGTCAAGGAAGCATTGTATTCTCCTGCATGTTCTATAAAAGCTATGGGAATTAATAAAGGGAGTTGATGCAATCACTATAATAATAAGTTGTAATTTGCAATGTAATAATGGAATAAAATTTTAATGATTCTAGCGGGGGAAGGAACAGCCCTATTAGACATTCTTGCTGGGAGACGAACTCACCGGCGAAGAATCAGTGGAGAATTTTTGCTCAATGGAAACCCGGTGACTTTGTCCAGACTTGGGAGTCGGGTGGCGTACGTGAGACGAGACTACCGGATGCATCCGGACATCACCGTGGCTCAAACTATGAGATTCCATGCATTGTTACGAAAGCCAATTAGAACTGCTTCCTCCCATGATAAGACTACAAGGGTGAGTGACAATCAACGTATATACAAGGCACTTACTGGTGAAGTCCCAACAACTTTTTCCTTGGGCAATCCCTTTCTTTTCCCATTGTTATCCCCAAGCTTTTCTTATAACAATTACCTTCGAAAGTGTTTAATGCCGAAATCCAACGTGAGTGAAAAGCGATTGATTAGCAATCTGAGGGTGGGTGTATCAAAATACGAAAAAAAAAGTTTGGGTGTAATGATTTTTAAGAAATAAAGAAGGGGAAAAAAATTGGGCGACAACAACGGTTGAGTACACATCGTGAAAGGCTCTGAACAAATGTTTCAATGGCGGAGGAAAAACATGTCGAATAGTCCGCGTGTGAGGCATAAATGTGTGAAAATAAGGTCAATGTCTCATGTTCTTGTTTTAAAAGAATAAACAAGGCCTTAGAAATTGGTGACAGCCAATTGATGGGAGAGCACTTAATCAAAAGAAAAATGGGCAACAGTTGTTTTTTTATGGGGAAGGGAGAAAGAAAGGAAATTGAAATTGATTGAAAATAGACAAAAAGGAGTATGTAATGTGCACACTTTCATTAATTTTTGTCTGTGTTCAGTTGGCATTTGGCACCAACCGTGTAAGAATGAGATTTAAGTATGACTTGTAACCAAACAATGGAAGATTTGCTCCTAACTTGAATTTGTCTGCTTGGTTGTATTTCAGATAAATGTCCTATTGGAAGAATTGGGGCTGGCTTCAGTGAGCCATAGTCAGGTGGAGAGTTTAACTCCATCTGAACGCCAGCGACTGGCTGTGGGGTGTCAACTACTATTAGACACAGACATTGTTCTTTTGGATCAACCTACAAGAGGAATGGATATTTTTGACACTTTCTTCTTGGTAAAAATTTTCAAGCACGACAACAACAAAAATAAAATTTCCACATGGCTTCCATGATGCTATATAATAAGATGTCAAGTGGGTGAAATAAAAGGCTTGAAAAAATGAAGGGAAAATGTAGCTATTTCTTTCTGTACAATTTTTAAGGTCGACTACCTACGCCAGTGGAGTTCAAGAGCCAGGATAATCTTAATGACAATTCATCCACCCACATTTGAGATTTTCTCCATGTTCACTAAGGTGGCTTTGACCTCCATGGGGAGACTCATGTTCTATGGTCATCGTCGAGAAATGCTTCCTTACTTTGCCTTCATCGAGTACCCGTGCCCCGGCTTCAAGAATCCTTCCGACTACTACTTGGATTTAGTGACATTGGATGACCTTTCTGCGGAAGCGTTGCTGGAGTCAAGTCAACGAATTGAGACACTTGCAGACTCGTACAGGAGGAAGCAGGAGCCTTTGTCAGAGCCTGGACCTCCTTCAGCTCTTCCTCCCAAAGTGAAGGAGGCGGGAGCTTTCATGCAGATTTGGGCGATTTGGCTCTACACAATAGTTTTCACGTTCCCATTAAATATAGTTCGATGGCTGATCTTTATGGTCAGCTCCGCCACTCTTTCAATTCTTGTGGGTGCCATTTACTGGAATGTTCGGCAGGGGCTGAATCAGGATCAAAACAGTGTCAATGACCGGTTAGGTCAGCACTGGACGCTCATGGGCTTGACGCCATGGCCGGTCATTCTGATTCTAGCCGCTAGAGACATTGCCAATACGAAGTACGTGACGAGAGACAACGAAGAGCGACTGTACAGCAAGGGCGCTTACCTGATAGCAAAGGTATTCAACGTTTAAAAACAACGTTAAAAACAAATAATATTGTGTATTCTAAAAATGTTTTATTATATCAAATTAAATTTAAACTTAACTTAGCTCAAGTTAACCTTAACATTTTTTTTTGTATTTGTTCAGACAATAATAGAGCTGCCATTTTTACTGAGTATTTTCCTCGCCTACATAATCCCTGCCTACGTAATGGCAGGTATTTCGTCTACAGAGGATGAAATGATTAATTTTTACCACTTTGTGGGTAAGGACAATTTTAATGCTAATCTAACATCAACATGAATGCTCTGATATGGAGCTACAAGGTGGGTTTAACATGGGAAATCATGGAATTTTTTTTCATTTCTCACAGGGTACATGTTGCTGTATTTATACGCACTTAGAATATGCCTTCTAGCGTTCACACACCTTTTCCGGGGACTTGTAATAGGGACTTCAATGGCAGCCGCCACATTCCTAGCTCTGTCACTCGGTGCGGGCTACTTGGTTCATCGACGTGACCTCGGAGAGTGGTGTAGTTGGGTCAAATTCATCTCGCCCCTCTCCTGCATTTTCCATCCCATCATCCGAGATGAATTCGAGCACTCACGCCGTTTCTCCTGCCCTCAAAATCCGACCGTGAACCAAGAAAATTTAATCGTTGTTAGTAACCTCCAATTTAAAAAAAAATTTAATCGTTGTTACCAACCATCCAAACTTATATACGTATTGAGAATAATCTCACTCATAATGAACTCAAACGCGAGATCTCCGCGTGCTAACAAATGGTTGTATTTTTTGTCGTTTCATTTGGACAGGTTCAAGTCGAATGTGGTATACGAGATGGGAAAAGTGCATTGGATTACTGGAGTTTACCTTCATACGGTCCTTTGTGGATTCCTCTTTTGTACACAGCTGGATTTATTCTGGTCTGTTACATCCTGTCCTTTGTCGGGTATCTTCTACGACGCCATGCACCGTCGGTGCCTCCTCCAGAGAAACCTTAGGGGAATACATAATTTTATAAGTTTAAACAAAAATGATTGTGACAATTAATATGAGAGACAATTATGCAATAATTCCTTCTTGCACAAACGTACCGTCAATTCATACTATATTCTTTTAACACAAAACTGGCATAATGATGCTACTTTTATTCGTGACTACGTGTGTCCCTGTTACAGTGTGTGTTAGTATTTAGCGTTATTTTTTAAAGGAACCTAAACCGCAGATGCAAAAAAGACTTCACACTGATATTTTTTGTTCTTTTTGTCACTTTTTACATTTGTTTTCTTTGTTTTACTGAAGAAAAAAAAAGCAACCCTATAACAAATACGAAGCAATGCATTTCCTCACTATTTGTGTGTGTGCTAGTACATGAACCTGCAATACGTGTTTTAATCCTTATGTAACATGTGGTAACTTTTTGTTATAAGCCTAACCAGTTTATATATCCCGAGAAAGTACAGAAGAGTTGTTCTACTTGAAGCTGTTAGACTTTTGAAAAAAAAATGCAATATACATTATACCTAACAATTAACTGCATTCGTGCAAAATTTTCGAGCTGAATGCTATACATAATTTAAGTTAGTTACGGTAGAGGATTTTAGAATTTTACATTTAATACAAATTAGAAGCTATAATAATGTTAGGAAATTGTGTGTGAATTGATTACTTATGTGAGAAGATGTGCGTGTCAACTAGCGTATATTTTGACTTGTATAATAGAGGAGTAATAAAAAATAAATAATAAAGGACAGTGACTGATTCAATCAGTCACTATCTTCGTGACTTGAATGTTCTTGTAGGAGTATCAAACTCGTCAAGGTTTTAATTACCTGTTTTTGTGTGCAATCAAATGCAATTTTCAATTTTTTTTTTAAGAATTACAAATAATATTATAATTATACGGCTACTGTTCTAGAGACAAGAAAACGTATGTGCACAAAAATATGTGGCTACTAACTGTTTTGACTTTTTTTTGTATTCGATAAATTGAAAGAAATGTGTATTAACAGTGACTGTAAAGAACTATTATACATATTATTATTGACATGTTCGATGAAATACAATATATATATATATATATATATATACGTTTTTTAAATAAAAGCAATATTATTTACATAACTTTTGCAGCCTTTATGCTATACTATAATGTATTATGTATGTACCTATATATGAACGATCAATATTTATATTTGGTGCATTTGATTTTTTATGGGAAAGGCATTGGCTTTGTACAAATGTGCATAAATTGCTCAGCGTATGGAAAAACTGCATTTTCGAAAAATTTCAATTTAAAAAAAAAAATTATGACCATCTGTCGAGGCAAGATTAAAAAGAAATGTCGCCCCTTCGACCAACATCTATAATCTCGAACTGGAAAAAATGGCATCCACAAAGCTTGTAAGAACCAATGCACCTGCATGGATCTCCTGTTGTCGATTTCTGTCCTTTTTCACGTTCGATAAATCTTCAAAGCGTGTAGATTAGAAGAATAAAGGCTGTATATCGTGTGCAAATTTATAGGAAAATGCTATGTGACGAAGTAATGCTGAGTTGCCTTCCCTCGACGGACAGCTCCATTCACCACTTCAGGTGAAATAATAATAATATTTGAAACACCTGAACATGAAACTGGGGCCCGACCGTTCATTCGATGACTACTTCCATATCCCGATTTTATCTATTAGAAAAGCATTTCAGTGGCAAAAACATTTATTCTTCCCGAGTGAAGAGCGAGTAAACAGTGTGCCAAAAAATGTAAATACGACAAAAACGCACAATATGATCAAATACAGATACAGCAAAAAGGGTGACAACTTCTTGTAATCCATTAAAACACTTACATCTGCCTGTCTTTTCCATCTTGCATTACAGACACCTTGGCCTTCATTAATCTGGGGTTTTCTCTTCCACAACATTTATATCACAACTATTCGACCATGCATCCAATTTATAAGCTCCAATAAATTGAAAATTTGTGAGACATGACTCCAAATTCTTATACCAATACCGACATATTATTACAAGTTCAAGTAAATCAACCACCAATCACAGTTCGACATTCGAGTGAAGGTCAAGATGACAGAAGTGGGCACAACTCTTCCCAGCGGTCTTTGTCGGTCGTGGTCACTGAGCCAAGAGCACCTGTTCCCTCCAGCAATTCCGACGATGATTTGTTCCTCAATTTTAGAGTGTTTCTTATTTTTGGGAAATTCATAGGACTTGTCCCAATTGAAGGATTATTGCAAAGGGATTACTCCAAACTGAAATTCAGGTATATAAATCCTGGCAATCATTAAAAACTCCCATTTATTTTCATACTATTGTATCTGTATTAATTGAAAAATATGCATAATTAGGAAGCAAGGCTTGGCATCGCTGATTAATTTGACCATTACCCTAGCACTCTTGTCAAATGTGGCCATGGGATTGTGGGATATTAGGGGGAGTCGGGTGAATAGGACTGATGATATCGCGTGGTCATTTGCTATGTTTGCCTTTTATGGCACATCTACCTTCATGTAAAATATGCACATACAATTTATATGTATTTACATGTAATTCACATCTAGAAAAATGTCCTTATGATTATCTGTAAAAATAATAACTGCTATAAACTATTTTAGGTATATTTACTGTAATTACTGGAGCCCAGAACTAATACAGATCATACGGAAATGGAACAATTTGCAAATTCATTTCACCCAACCCGACATTACTTTGTTCAGAGACACGAATCTGCTGGCTGGAATTGTTATCACCTCCGCCGTCCTGGAAAACGCTTGCGTAACTTTTAAAAACTTTCCTCTCGATCCTGGCTCAGGTTGGTGCACAAACAGACCCCTGGAAATATTTAGTCCCAGTTCATGGGAAATACTTTGAACTCAGAGGGCGCGCGCGGGTTATTTCCTGTTTATATACATATTTTATTTATATAGCTATACATATGTAATTATATATGTAACAGGTGCATATATGGAAAGATCTGAAAATCGGAATATTTCAGCCTGGGAGATCTTCTACAAACGATCAAACGGTCAGTGGGCGGCAGCAGTTCCATACAATTTTTACCTCTGCGTATTCCTACTTGTATGCAACAAACTGGCTTTCTACGGTTGGAATTTTGTTGATGTTGCCATTGCCCTACTAGCCAGAGCCGTTTACTTCAAATTCAAGGCATTATATTTCGTGGGAGAAGCTTCCCTTATAAATGAAAATAAATCAGGTGGGCGTTCTTACGCTTGTTTGTCTTACGCACTCTTGCTTGTCTCACATCCAAAGTTTTTTAATAAATATTTTCAAATTAATCCATTACAGAAGCAGACGCATGGCATCTGTTTACGAAAGACCATGAAAAGTTATGTGGGATCCTGCATGACATCCGCACCTTCCTGTCTCCCTTGATATTCGTCAGTTTTGGGGCCAACATTTATTTCATTTGTATGCAGGTGAGTTGTGCAAAATTGAGGGAACACATCTTGGAGTATTTTGCCGTCGAGATCATATTAGTTTTCTCGTAATTGTTAGTTCCACAATCGTCTCAATCCCTACGAACATGCCAGTGCAATTGCCTCCGTGTATGCCTGGTGGTCCATCTTTCATCTCATCTTTCGTCTTTTCTTCATTTGCATTACGGGAGCCAGGATCAATGACTGGGCTCATCAGATCAACTACTTATTCCAAAGGTGCCCCAATGATCTGTATTCCATGGAGGTAAAGGTGTCGAAATCAATTTCTTAATTTACCGGGATTCACCTATAAGGTTTAAAAAATTAATTTTACTTAGATCGAGAGGACGGAAAAATTTGTCAACTCCCGGGAAATTGGCCTCACTGGACTTGGTTGCTTTATTATAACGAAGTCGTTAATGCTTCGAGTTGCGGGGGTTTGTGTCACCTTCCAAATGGTCTTATTACAGGCACTGCAAACATCACTACAAAATAATGCCTGAGTATGGTCAAAGTAGTGTGGCAAAATAATTTGCATTGTACAAATTGCATCTTATACAAATTCTCCCAGTTTAACAGACAAGTTCAGAGATTTTTGAAAATTGAAGTGATCTGCTTCGGACAACCCAAATTGATTCTCCAAACTGTCAATTTAAGAGCACTGTAGAGGATTGCAAATGCCCTACGTGCATAATGGATATTATTACCACGCAACATCAATTTCAATGTATTAAATTATAAAATAAAAAAACGTGGACTCCAAGCAGTTTTCTGCTTTATTTCCATATATTTGTGCAGGAGAAAGCATCTGTGAGGTCACTGCTACAGATTAGAATATCAGTACCGCTACTAATGGATGTTATTATTCTAAAGTGATCCGCAAAAAACAAAAAAAAAATCATACCTTTTTTTATAAGCTTGAATGGTATTTCCATTTTATCTCCCATGCTGATTATCTTTCTAGTTACAGCTATGGCTGAACATTTGGCCTGACTTTCTCCCCAAAGTACAAAAGTACATTTGACCTCAATGATGTGTGGCGTGCGGTTCTTTCATTTAGTCACACAGACTTTCGTTACTCTTCTTTCTTTTGGAACAGTAGCAAAATTAATCATTTTGGTGCACTTGACACCCTTTATTATACGTCACTTTTCCTTTATATCAACGTATGTTTTCGCTGAAAGTGACGGCGCGTTTGTGTACTCTAATAGTAAGTTATATATTTATAACTTCCACCAGCGAATAAAAATAGTATTAATTGTGAAGCATGTGGACAGTGTTACGTGGACTAATGGTAAATAAATGTCATCCATCACTTCTGAAGTGTGTAAGTACCACTTTTTCGGAAACTTGTTTCGTTTCTTTTGCTTGCACTGCTTTTACAGAACTCAGAATATGGTGCATATTCATGTATGCACATACATTAGGCACCTGCGATGGTTAAAAGAAAACCAACTGCACTATATACATTTGTATGCATCTATGTGTCACAGGCAAAAAGACAAAATAAAAGACAACAGCGGTAAAAGTTTCACACTTAATTCCAGCCGAAGGAATGACTAAATCCCCTTTGAAGTGGATCGATTTGTTATTCTTCTGGTAAGGAACAGGGTATGGGAATACATAAATACTGGAAGAAAAATGCAATACAAATAACTCTCACAACTAATCCTCGGAACTCACCTGTCAGGGCTCAAGACCAAAGGATGTAATGAAGCTATGCCTGTTTCACGTGAACAACCCTTTTGTTGGATTCGAACACGATTCAGTGCTGAGAGTTACTCAGAAAGAAAAACCTCTCCGATGAACATATCTAGAAAATTAGTAAAGTAGTATATTTTCTCAAAAAAAAAAAAATAGGGAATTTTGTTTCTCATCATGACTTTGATTTCCTTTGGTAATTTATCTATTCAGGAACTCAATAAACCAACTCAGGTTCAAGTAAGTTCCACGTTGCCTCCGGGAAAGTGTTCAACCACGCAAGAAATAAACTCCATTACAGTAGATATAGAAGCTGGAGATTCTGACCCAGAGCAGGCAGCGGACGACTTGTACCAAGGCCTTAGACCTTTTCTAGTCTTTGGCAAATTTTTAGGACTGATCCCCTTCCAGCCGTTGTCGGAAAGAGATTGCAACAATCTCATTTTCAGGTACAATTACGATTTACAAAAAAAACAATTTTATTTTGGACCTTCCTATAGTTTATTTTTAAAATCAATCATTAATTGTTTGAAATGATGATGCACGTTTCAAAACAGAAAATTCAGTGTTGCATCCTTCATCAGCCTGATCGTAGCCGCAGCCCTCAGCGCAAATGTCATCGTGGGCTTTGTAACTATTATGCAACATAAGAGTGTTAAACCAGACGAATTTGCTTGGGCTCCAGCCATGTTTTTATTCTACACCACTGGCGTCTTCATGTTAGTAATGATTTCTTTTTCATAATAATTAATATTAAAATTACGTGCCAAGTTTCCCTCCAACCGTAGCTTATTTGTATTTAATTTTTATGTCTATACTTTTGCGTATAGGTAAGTACAAACAATTTGAATTTTAAGCGTTTATAAAAGAGCTACATTGTGTTAGCAAAAGCTATTTTTTCACATCGTTAGATACAAAAAGTGAATAGAATTAAGCTTATAGGACAAACGTGTCTCCTAGATAACCAGGCCGAAAGTCGGGCACATGCGAAAAATACTTTTGTCTGCCGGGGCATTGTGATAAACGGCATGTGTATTGCTGACGGGCAATTGTTATTTCGATGGAAATTATCTTCAAGAAAAATATAAATATTCCTATTTAATTTGGTACAGTTTTGTGTACTGCAACCGACATAGTCCCCAGCTGCTAAACATCTTCCGTACATGGAAGGGTTTGAAACTAAATTTGACACGGCCGGACGTGACCTACGGGCGGCATGTAAAGCTGTTCGCAGTGGCTGTCATGGCTTCTGCCATTCTGGAGAATGTGATGGTAAATTTGAAGCAGTTCCCCGTAGACCCAACCTCAGGTAAGGATAGCAATCCTACAAACGAAATGTCATTGATTGTTGTTCTAAAATAATGATTGTATCGATGCAGGTTCGTGGCTGGAGCAACAACAGCATCCTAATGAGTCCATTTGGAGAATTTGGTACCACTGTTCCAACTATGAATGGTCCAGTCTAGTTCCGTACAATTTTTATCTAGCTCTGTTTCTCTTCGTTACCAACAAAATTTCCTTGTACGCATGGAACTGCGCCGATATTCTAATCACACTAATGGCAAGGGCAGTATACTTCAAATTCCAAGTGCTCTATTTGCATGGAAAGGAAATGTTGAAGACTGGTTCGATATCCTTCTATGCTAACCTTTTAATATTATAAGCATCTAATCTTTGGTGTATCGCAATTTTTTTCTTTTGTGACACAGTAGTTATTTTAATCCTGA
Source organism: Disparrhopalites patrizii (assembly GCA_034698585.1). Classification (NCBI taxonomy): domain Eukaryota; kingdom Metazoa; phylum Arthropoda; class Collembola; order Symphypleona; family Sminthuridae; genus Disparrhopalites; species Disparrhopalites patrizii. The sequence continues at coordinate 58,542 of JAQGBT010000286.1, forward strand.
AATCAGACTTAAAAAAGTGTTCTCTTCTATGTTTGAAATAGATGTTGACAAGTGGCACCTTCTCTCGATGGACCACGAAGCATTGAGAGATATTGTGGCCATGATGAATAAATTTTTGTCACCACTAATTTTGCTCACGTCGTTGACAAATGTCTACTTCATATGCATGCAGGTAATGTCGGGAGATAATTTATTCCTGCTTTTGTTTTGATCATAGAATCAGTGTTACTTTATTGAAACAAGTCTTAGTATGCACCATGAAATCATTTAATTGCAGATTCATGAGCATTTGAATCCATACCAGAACAATGGGGTGATTGCTACTATTTACTCTTGGTGGTCGGTAATGCATTTAATTGGACGCTATTTTTGTCTGTGCCTGGCTGGGGCCCGAGTGAATGAGTGGGGACATAAAATTTCGAAATTACTTCGTAAATGTCCTTCTCGAGCTTATTCCACGGAAGTAAGTTGTTTTTACGCGTTAAATTTTTTCCAGAGCGATAATTACTGCACAAAGAGTTTACTTATAATACTATCTATTATTTTTAATATATTTTGTAGATCAAGCGAACTGAAAAGCATCTACGTTTGAACCCCATTGGATTTACTGGTATGGGATTCTTCCTTGTAACTAAACCAATGATTCTAAAGGTAGTTGGTTTTGTCGTGACCTTTGAAATGGTCTTACTTCAAGCTTTGCAAGCAAATTTCCCCACACTACGTGACCACGGGCAGCCTAAATCCGTTTGTCGTCGTTTTTAACGTTGCACATAGTCTTTTTTGTCTTTGATCGCCTAAAATGCACTACAAATGATCCACAATCTCGTACATGCACTTGGCTTTCAAAATCTCATTATTTTATAGTGGAAGGAAGCGCACAAACTGGCAGAAATAATTTTGTGTTAGAACGGAGATAAGTGTACGTGTCAGCATGATGCCAATATGATATTATTACAAGTTCATAAGACCGATAAAGCTTTTAAGAAATTTCATGTCGAAAAATGACTCTTTAATATTATTTTGGATTGTAAATAAACAATTGTGTAAACATTTTACTCTTCGTCGTCAAAAAGAAATGATTTTTTGGTGCACTGCCCAATATAAATTACAGTATGGCGATTAATTTTTTGTTGGTCCACCACACGGCAACGAGTGTTGGTGCAAATCCCAAATTTACAAGGATCCGCACAACTTCCTTGGATGCATGCTCTGTGTGATGGACAGTCGTACTTCGAATCGCATTCAATTTTGGAGCAATTCGGAGGGGATCCATAATAGCCTGATTTGCATGTACATACTAACGTTCTGCCTAAAAATTTACATTCACCATTCTCCCCACAGGGTGAGGGTTCGCAATGGTTTCTCGGCCTATATGTTGTAGAACCATCTGGAACATTCATTATTGAGCCGCTGGTGGGATAGTCCTCTGGAATGGAACCCGGATTATTATTGTTAGGTAAATTTCCAGGATTTGAATTTCCAGGGTTTAGCAGGTCTGCGCTTCCGCCACCAGGACGATTCCCTGTAGAGCCTGGATACTTATTATGGGGCGAGCTTCCAGGATTCAACATCTCAGGATTTCCTGAATCTGGACGGTTTCCTCCATTGGAATTAACGTTCCCAGGGTTCATTATTCCGGTGTTGGCTCCACTGGGCCGATCCTCAGGATAATAGTTGGGTTTATTACTGTGGGATGAGCTTCCAGGATTTATGACAGAATTTTCCCCGCTCGGCTGATTCACATTATGGCTTGTACCTGGGGGTTTGCTTTGAGGCGAACTCACGGGGTGCATAGAAACTTCTCCGGGAGGTCGAATCGCGGGACTGAAGCTTGGATTTGCATTTTGGGACGAACTACTAGGTTTCGTGGCTCCTGCGGTTCCTCCAGGCGGATAAATAGCGGGATTAGCACTCGGACTTTGATGCTGAGACGAACTTCCGGGCCGATTTACTCCTGAAATACCACCAGCCGGATAAACAGCGGGATTAGAGCTCGGATTTTGATGTTGGGCCGAACTTTCAGGCCGATTTACTCCTGAGACACCACCAGCCGGATAAACAGCGGGATTAGA